>VZTY01010379.1:252170-288485 GCA_013400935.1 Turnix velox | reverse complement strand
TAGAATCAGTCTTTCCCTGCACTCATATTAACTTGTAACACCTTGCACCTTGTCCACCATTACCACTGATTAAATAATAATCTCAAGTACTTCACCCATAATGTAGACATTGAACTGCTTCTTTGTTTTTAAAATAAAGCAAATAAATATATCCTTTTGATTCAAACACCATGTTGTAGCTGCACTCTTTTAAAAACCTGGCTTTGCTTGAGAAGATTCTGATATTGTCTCATTACTGTCTGATCCTTTATCATAGTGCTGAATACTCTTTCTAAAAGACTTTAGAAGGGAGGAAGAGAATGTTACCTATTCTAATTTAGTTCCTTTCCATATCTCTGAAAGAGAACATATGTAGGCCTAGTTTGCCTCCTAAGTCTTTCTGTGTGAAGTAGTCCTACAAGGAAGGGACTGGAAAAGCAAAGTCCCCTCAGCTGTTAAGGGAAGATCAGGTTTGTGACCCTCTGAGAAACCTGAACATACAGAAATCTACAAGACCTCACGAGATGCATTTTAGAGACCTGAAGAAATTGTCTGATGTTGTTGCTATGTTGGTCTCCATGATATTTGTGAAGTCATGGCAGTCAGGTAAAGTCCAGGAGACTGGAAAAAGGGTAACATTACATCCATTTTTGAAAAGGATAGAAAGGAGGACCCTAGGAACTATGGACCTGTCTCCCACACCTCTGAGCTTGGGAAGATTGCAGAACAGATCCTCCTTGTAGATATACTAAGATGTAAAACAGAAAGGCGATTGCTGGTAATGCTTTCACCAAGGGAAATTCCTGCCTGACAAACTTTGTGTCCTTCTATGATGGAATGACTAGACCAGTGAACAATGAATGAGCTATGGATGTCATCCATGTAGGCTTCATTAAGGCCTTTGATACAAAGGCCTTACAAAGCATTGCTGTCTCTAAATTGGAGACAGATTGATTTGATGTGGGGACTGTTTGGTGGATGAGAGATTGGTTAGATGGTCACAACCAGAAGGTAGGGGTCAATGGACTGATGTCTAGATGAAGACAGATAGCAAGTGGTATCCTTCAGGAATATTTCTGTACTGGGACCTGTACTGTTCAGTATCTTCATCAGTGACACAGACTATGGTATGGAGTGCATCATCAGCAAGTTTATGATCAACACCATGCTGAATGGAGTGGGATGTCCTCCAGAGGGACTTGGGCAAAGCTTGAGAAGGGAGCCCTTGCAAACCTCACATGTTCATCAATGTTCAATAAAGATTAGTTCAGGATCTTGCACCTGTGTTGAGGCAATAGTGGCTGGAGATGAAAGGATTGAGAGCAGTCCAAGGACTTGGGAGTACTGGTGGTTGGAAAACTGGACACGAGCTGACTATGTGTGCTTGCAGCCCAGAAGACCAACTGTCTCCTGGGCTGCATCAAAAAAAGTGTGGCCTCGGGGCAAGGGAGACGATTCTGCCCCTCTACTCTGCTCTCTCCAGGACACTTGAAGTATTGCATCCAGCTCTGGAGGCCTCAGCGCAGGAAGGACACAGACACTAGTTGAATATATCCCTGCTCGTTGCAAGGGGTTTCGACTGGCTGACCTGGAAAGGTGCCTTTCAACCCAAACTATTCTATGATTCTATGGCTTCATTCTTGGATTTTAGGGGAAAAAAGGCCCAATTGGCACTGCTGCAGATCAGATGGTTCTCATGGTTGACCCGTATAAAAAAAAAAAAAGCAATTCCCAAACTGTACTCATAATAGTAGATATATTTTCATGCTGAATTAAAAATCTTTAATTCATATTGCTATAATCAGACTTCAGTCAAACCACATACTGGGCATGATGCAGATTCCCCTGTTTCTTGCCCATGCTTGACTGCTAATTTGAAATTTCTAATTGCATTCTTGCTTCCTGCCAGTCTGACAGCCACATAACATGTAGGAGGAAAGCTATATGGGTAGGCTAGTTATGAACTGAGGCAGTCAGGAGGGAGAGAGAGAGGAGGATTATTTTATTTTTTAATCAATATTATTTTTTCTCTTACACCACCCCCAGTAGATTGTGTCTTAATGAGATTCAGTCTTAATCAATGCATATCTAGGCAAACTAAAGGTCAGATCCTGCTTGTCTCAGGCATGTAGATCATGGGAAAGTCTTTGAGACTTTTCATAGAGCAAAGGCCGGAAAGTGTATAACTTCTTTACTATGAGAGAAGAGGATTTGCTTTTTTCTTTATTTATTGCAGTGCTTATCATTCAAAGAGATAGAAATAATGCCAGTCCTGTTCCCTATTCCAATCTTACTGTAGTTTGCTGTCTGACATTTAATTCTTTTCTAAGGAACTATTACCTATGTTTCTGCCCTTAGACATGTCCAAGATTATTCAAAACAACTCACAATGCTCTCTTATTTTCATACATGTTTGCATAACCTTCTATTCTGCCCCATGGCATGAAACATATTTAGTATCAAGCTATAGAAGCAGTGTTTTTTGTGGGTTTCAATTCAGCCTTTGCTGTTTCTCAGACACTTTGAAAACATACACATGCAAAAAGCAGTTACAGCAACAGGCCCCAGGAATACCATATGTAGGTGCAGAGTTTACCTACAGTTCCATGCCTTGTAGATAGACCATCTATTCTAGTGATGTAATCCTTATGAGAGTAATACACATATTTTCCATGCATCTTTAATCGATATTAATCTAAATTGCTGACAACATAGTAATATTTAATAATTCTTTTTCCATATTAAAATTTCAGCAATTTTGAGTTTAAAAGTAATTTAAAAAACAGTTACTACTTTATAGTACATTCATGGATTGGAAATCTCCATCTGGTTACTTTTCCTGATTTGTTATTGTATACCATATCCTTTTTATATCAGGTTTACCATAGAAGAAACCTGCACAATTGATCCTGATAGTTATGAGGCTGGAACCAGAGGTGAAGACATGGATTCACAAGTCAAGGGACAGAGACGTTTAAAACCAGTTCCAGGTTAAGATTTTGTGTAGAGAGAGGGATCAGAAGCAAGAGAGATTTACAGCAAAAAGCAAATTATAGCAGGGACAAGAAGGCAAAAGCAGAAAAGCATGTAACAAATCTCAACTAAGCTGGAAATGACAGAACAAAGGAATGATCCACAGTGACACACAAAACAACCAAGAATCATGCAAACAAAAGACTCATACATATTGACACTAATCAGTGTCTTTGATCAATATTACACAATTTCTGTTGACACTATTAGCATCTTAGTGTCTGAGGTCAGCAGGTTTTTGGATTAGAACAAGATGTCCACTGCAGAGATCCACACTTAAGTCTGTGCCATAAAAGGAGAGTGTTTCCATTACTGACATACATTATATAAATTCAGTATTTTTTCCCTTTTTCTTTTTGAGTCTATAGCAGTTGATATCAGTAAGGGTACCCAGAATTCCAAGACAACAAGCTAAACCTAAAAACAGTATAAATCATTTGCTGATCTTGGTCATTCAAAGTGGCTTCTTAACATTGTATCACAATAAATTTAATCTAAATGAACTGCAGAAAAAAACTTTAAAAAAATTCCCTTCAGAGTATTAAATTATAAGTAGATAATGGAAAATTATTCTACTACTATTAGTATAAAGTAAAACCAGCATAGAGATGAGTTTTCTTGATCTTCTACTAATCCACAGCTATTGACTTCTGCTAAAGAGACGGTATTGGACTTATTAAAATTTTGACTAAATTTAAGATCAAGTTAAGGTCTTGCTCTGGAAATCCTGGAAATGTCATAGCACATTAGCTGTGTGTAGTGCACATAGTTCTAAGGACTACACATTCCTATTTTTGTCTCCTGTTTTAACACCTCCAGTTGTTCACACTTTCCTTATCTTCATTGCCCTCCTCTCATCTCATGAGAACACTCAGGATCACAGTTTCAGCGTGACTGCAGGGTTCAAGGAAGCCACAGAAATTAAAGGATGCTATTCTCCAGGCTCATTTGCTTGATTCTCAGTTGTCCTTGCTTTTGCCAGCTCAACAGCCGTCTGCCTAGACAAGAGTTAATTTAATGGCATCCAAAAGTAGAAAGTAACCATAATTATTACAGAGTTCTATTTAGAAAATGCAACTACAATGATGAAGGAGTATTGCTGCACTCTGGGCAGTGTTACAGAACTCTTCTGAGCAGATGGGCTGCAAAACAGCAACCTTTGCATGGACCAGCTGCAGGCTTTCATAGCAAATACAAGCTGCTGATAGCAGTCTAGACAGGCACAACAGCTCAAAACCACATCTCCATAATATAATAGCCTGCTGTAGAAATGGAGTTTGCTCTTTGGCATTCCTACTAAAATGTGTGTACTTATTAATAGAGATTGCTACATACTGACTTATACTCTGCCAGTCATTGCTAGTTACCGCAGAGTAGATGTAAAATACCACCGAAGTAAGTAGCTAGGAATCAAATATCACAAAGGGATTACTTATTTGGTTGTTTACTCAAAAGAAGCCACAGTTTTCTCAAAATAAAACTGTTTATGAGGAAAAATATCTGAGAAAAATCGAAATGTTGTATGTTGTTCAGTTAAATCCAAGATCATTTAATGAGTTTCTAACAGGTGAAAATAATTTAGTTTTCTAACATCAAAAATTTGAAGACTGAATTTTTTTACTAAGGCTTATAAAAATGTGACCCACTTGCCATTTTGGGATATTATCAGAATATTTTTAATTGGTTTTTTATCTCATAAGGTCAGCAGAATTTCTGTATCTCTCAGCGGCACATTGTAGATTTCCCTCTAATAGAAATATAACTTGAATGCAACTCCAGAAGTATTACAGAAGATGAAAAATAAGAATATCAGAAACATAAGCAGAGACATTTATCTTAAGAGTGTGACATTCAAATGTAGCTTAAGATTAGAGGTAGTTTCAAATCAAACCTAGAAGAACCAATCTCTATTTTGATTTTGGTTGCCCAGAGAGGTTGTAGATGCCTCCTCCATGGAGGTGTTTAAGGCCAGGCAGGATGAGGCATTGAGCAACCTGGTCTAGTGGGAGGAGTCTCGGCCCAGGCAGGGGAATAGGAACTAGATGATCTTTAAGGTCCCTTCCAACCCAAACTATTCTATGACTCTATGATTCAGAGAACTGTGAAATAATTAAAGGTATCTTAATGAAATGCTCTACTTCTTCTGAAACATTTTATTGTCATTTCTATGAGAAAGAATTATAATTTTAGAACTTCGCAAGGAGTTGGGGTGAAAAATAAACTTGACAGTTTGGAGATTCTTAATTTCACTGCATTATTGCTATACCAATCAGAATTAGCAGGTCTTTTTTCACTCTCTGAAAATCTCTCATCATGAATAACTTATAACTAAAGGGAGACTTTACAAGGAGTTTGTGACTTTCTTACAAGTGACTGTGTTCAGAGGAAAAGTCAACAGAGAAAACTTCTGCCATGAATATTTTCCAGATCTTCCAGTGAACAAAAAAAGTTATGTAGCTGAAAGAAATCATGCCATATCTTAATTACTGTGTAGGAATGTGGTTCCTATTTTTTCCAGGTATTTTTTCAGGTAGTATCTTAACTGCTGGCTTTTGGGTTTTTTTTGGGTGACATTTCAGTTAATTAAGTTAATTATTAAAGAAATGCAGAATAAATACTTCATAAATTTCATGTACTTCATATTTCTTGCATGTAGGATCTTCTCCCACACCTACTCATGAACTTGATTTTGTACAGTGTTCTGGCTATGTGTTAAGGAACCAAGTCGTGCAAGGATTCTGATGGGTATCACATGAGGTCAGGCACGTTGGGTAGCGCTTCACTCCACCTCACGTCATGTACTCTGTACTTTCTCTTCTCTAAGAGAGTTACTAGAGTGATCTAAAGCCAAATGAACATCAATTTTATGCCTTTGCTTTAAGCTAACAGTATCTGAATCTCGTCAACACAACTGACCCCTAGTCCAAAGACTATGAAACAAATGAAAAAAACAAGAATTGGAATCATAACCTTAGAGCCTAGTTTTAAACTTCAGAGAGCTAACCATTAATTTTAAGAGATAAGAGTTGATAATGCCTGTATATAAATTTAGTGATAATATATTTTATAATAAAAGCCTGGAGGTTTACATTTTTGACACAGTTTTCAGTCAAGTTTCAGATGGTTGTCTTAAGATACTAGATATTGAAAACCAAAAAATGTATTTTTGAACATTAAATCAAAGAATTGAAATGATGAGCAAAAGAAATTCCTGAAGCAGTAACATTAGTAGAGTCTAGATTTACTTCAGGTCACATAATACTGAGTCTTGGGATATTTATAAATTGGATTACACAAAAATATTCAGGCTTTCTCACTAGGTATCTTTTCAAAGTAGTAGAGAGAAAAGTCTGCTGAGTGGGAAACATTATTTTAATAGTGACAGATGAGAAGATTATTGTTGGACAATCAAAAAGATTTTCCAATTTTGTAAAAAACAGAATAAAGTAATGTGACCAAAACCTCCACAAACAACATTAAATACAAACAAAAATCATCTGTCACAAAGCAAAAACTCATAAGTAATTCAGTCCTTTGTTCTCCTTTGTTCAGGAAGTGATAGCTCTAAACAATTTTGCTCTTATTTTTCTTGAGTCTCTTTATTTTTATGCATGTAATATTGAACAGATATGAAACTAAATTCAGGGCTAACACAGGGAAAGGAAAGAAATAATAAGAACAATATTACAATTTTATTGGAAGGAAATTAAATGCTCCAAAGATCATACAACTTTTCATGCATGTAACATTACATACTAGCATCCTGTTAACAAAAATTGACATTACTTGGGCATTCTTTTTTTTTAATTATTTATTTTCATTTTGCTTGCAGATATTCTTCTATTAAGGCTAATCTAAAAATGATTCTCTGTGTGAACTCCACATATTTTTTATTGAACATAGGAAATTAACATAGTCATTTGATGTTTCCTAGTTACATAACCAGTTAATTAGGATATAAGTACTTGCCATTATTCAGATTTGTATAAGCAGATCTAGTAACTCAGTGTTGTTAAAATTCTTCTGCAATGTTCATGAGCATCAGTCACAGCAAAAAATAAAGCAGGGGAATATTACTTATTTAAATTTTTAAGAATTAATATAAATAATGCAATGAGAAGATTCCAGATGGAAACCATCACGTGTTCCCTGCCTCTCTCTTCTGCATTGTTTTTGCATACCTAAAAGCAGGAAATTGGCACAAAGAGGGAGTTTGTTACTTGTCTGAAGGCTTGCTGAAGTCAATGGAGAGATGCATTGTGCCTCAGTGAATCAACAACTTACATGCTATGAGGCTGATTTCTGACTTGCAGGAGTTTGCATCAATGTACCTGTGAGTCAGGAAAAAAAAAGATTATAAAAGAAAGAAGAACGAGAGCCTTAACTGTGAATTTCCTACCTCCAACAAGGGACTTTCAAAGCATGAAATGAACTTTATCATTCTCTCAGTTGGACATACTATGATACAGGATAGACCTTTTCCCATTTTAAATGAGGCAACTTCTAGTGGAAAAAAAGGGAGAAGCAGCAGGATTCAGAGGAAATATGACTTTCCTATTCTGGTCTGAGCTTCTATCTAAAAGCACAGGAATAACCCCAGCTGGCTCTAAAGGAACAGCTTAAATGCCTTTGTTTCAAGGCATTCTGTATTTAAGTACCCCACAGTTGCCTTGCTATTATCAAAGCACGGAAAAATGCCTGAGAGTTATGTGACAAACACAGTTAACCTGCCTGAAGTGAATTACTCCTGAAACTCAGTGTAATAACAAATAGTTTTCAGTTGCTTTGCTTCCTAACAGATGTTGTTTGAATTGTGTGTTTGACTCTACTTACTTTAATTAGGAGTTAACTCTCCATCTGAGTCCCCCAGGTCAGTGTTTTATATTGAACATTTTTTCTGTTGTATTGTTGGTTTTCAGCCACTAATGTACTACAGTCAGTTTATTCACATGCAATGCTCATTTGCCATAAGCCAGCAATCCAGTTTCATTAACAGACCTTACCCCTGACAAACTAACAGCTGTGGCACTCATAGTCCTCAGAGCACCTGTGACTGGGTTTCTGCATGCCTGGAAATGATTGTACATGTTTTTCCTTTTTAGCACTATGAATACAAATCTGTCTGCCTGTGAGAGCAGTAGCAGTGGCACATTCATGAATTCACTTCTTTGAAGGACAAATGCGCCATTCTAGAAATGCTTTTTCTTGGAAATGTTGTTGAGCTACTATAATAACTACATATCTTTTCACTATAAAAGAGCACCTAAAATTGCAACGAAATATTTATTCATCTGCTTAATCACCTTGCAAACAAACAAAAAAAAACATTGATACACACTGTTTCATGACGGATTACATGTTAGATCATTACAGAAGTGTTTGCGGGAGAGTTATAGAAATCAGAGGATATGCCTCAAACTGTTAGAATAGAAAGCAGCTTCTCAACATCCTGTCTTTTTACAGGCTAAGGACTAGGTGACTACTTGAAAAGACAGTAAGTAGAAAAGTGTGGAGAAAGGAGACACATATCTGTGATTCAAGGAATGAAGAATATTAACACAAGAAAGATTGTGGTCTCAGAAAATAGGAAATAGAGGAGAAATAAGAAAAAAAACTACTGGAAGTTTCCAAAGAATGAAAGAATTATATTTTTTGCTTGATTTGCATTCAACTGTCAAATAAAGGTTTTAGATGAGACAATATACATGACTTAAAATGTGTCTTTCGAAGTAGGAAATTATGTTAGTGGGTTTACCAGTCATGCACCTGGAAAGGATGTGGAGTGCTGAAACTGCTCTGGGGTCAGTGGATACTAGTCTGTGATATATCTTAGTTAATAACTTTGTAGTTGTGATGCCTGTCTGATGTTTAGTACAGGAAAGAAAAGTCAATATCCTTCAGCAGCAATAATATGAGTCATACTCTTTATTGGAGGAGTCAGTGCTGTGTGGGAGTGAGACCTAAATGAATGTTTATATGTGGAAAAACAATTTTGTTCTTCAAACCTGAAATATGTGCTCTTTCAGAAACCAGTTATAGGTGGCATTTTAAAGTATTTTTGTTTTCTATACAAAGCCTCTATGAAACAACATTTATGTGTCAGAGATCATCAAGTAGTACCATTTCATTGCAAACTCCTTTTTTTTCCCTTAACCATAAAAGCAAAGGCCTTTTAGATCAAAGCTTTTAAGAGACATTGTGACAGATAATAGAGAACAATCTTTCTCCCTAATGCTCTGTATTTAATGACACACTCTATACTACTTCCTAGAAAGCTGCAACTTCTGGAGAAAACTGATTAACTTTATCTTGATTAGATCAGCTTCTAAAGTTATAAAGTCAATGTTATAGAGTTCATGTAAAATATATAAACAAAATGAAGTATGCTGACAAAATTATCACCTTCCTCACTACTTCTTTGTCCTCCACAAATATCCAAATCCTCTGTTTCAAACTGTCTGCTACACATCGGCACAGCTAGAATAAGTGCTTTTGGAAATACTAAATAAAGGATCTCTGCATGTTACAAAAAATCGTTGCTAATTTTACTTTTTTTTTACTGTTTACACAGTAGGGTTTTGTACTATGGTTTTACAAGAGAAAGGAAAACTTCTGAAATCTTTACCTATGTGAAGGAAGAGTTGTAATTTCTTTAGTTTGCAGCTTCTGAGATTACTTTTGGTTAAGAATGAAGATTTGTTTGTTTAAACCTTGAATGAAAATCTAGCTCTTGAGGCAGATATCACTTCTTGTATACAAAGTATGGGTGACTCCTGAAAAGGGGATTGTGTACATATCTATTGCAAAGCTGGTCCATATATGGAACAATTTATAGATGTAGCTTAGAATGACATAAAATTTTTCCACTTCCTTGGAAAATACAGTGCTATATATTATTTTGGAGTTAAAGAACTTGCTTCTTAAAAATCGAAACAGTGAAATTATCTGAAAAACCCACAAGAAGATGATGCTAGTCCACTTAGCCATAGTATGAGAAATTTCTGATTTCTGATGACTAATAATGACTTATAGGGATAAGGCTGGCAATCTGGATTAGGAGAAAGATATAAAGAAAAAGAAAACTCTTAGAGTTTATTAGCAAGAAGTATTTGTCTGTTCAGGACTGTACACAAAAATTCACAGTCCTGAGAACTTGTTATGGTTCCTGAGTGGAGTGCTGTTTGCAGAGTTAGGTTTGTCTCTGGGACATTGAGATGGAACTGACCTTAGCTGTGATAAATATAGTAACAGAGAAAACAAATACAAGGAAAGGTAGGGAGGATCAGAGACAATAACCAGGAAAAACAAGTAGAATGCAGTGGAAGAACTGGGGAGGAATAAATGCTCATGTTTTAAAAGTCAGGTATCCCTCTCCATTTCCTAGGCCAACATATTTTCCCATCAAAACATTTGACAAACATTGCAAACCTAGATTTTTCATGAATTTTTTTCTATTTTTGGCTGTGAATAATAGGGAGAAGTTCAAATATTGCATAATAGCAAATCAGATAAAAATAACCACCTTCCAGTGAGGTTTGTCATTGTTGTTAGAACTGCTGTACACATGTAACTGCTGGCAATAAAATGTAAAGAATGAGAGAGAAACTTGAAAGATCCTTGATTCAATAGCAAAATTTTTTTTTTTAAGAACATACAATGTTCTGCACTGTTGTAGATCCTAATTATGAACAAACCAGGCCAGGCAAGACTTTAATCTTTTGTTTGCAGAAGTCATAGAATCATAGAATAGTTTGGGTTGGAAGGGACCTTAAAGATCATCGAGTTCCACCCCCCTCCCATAGGCAGGGACACCTCCCATTAGATCAGGCTGCTCACTGTCATGTCCAGCCTGGTCTTGAACACCTCCAGAGAGGGGGTGTCCACAACCTGTCTGGGCAACCTGTTCCAGTGTTTCACTACCCTCACTGTAAAGAATTTCTTTCTTATGTCGAGTCTAAATCTTCCCCCCTTCCAATTTACATCTGTTGTTTCTGGTCCTCGAAATTCCAGATGTGATCTCACCAGGGCAGAGTAGATGGGGAGAACCTCTCTCGACTATACCCGTTTTAATACACCCCAGGATACCGTTGGCCTTCTTGGCCAATAGGGCACATGCCACTTGCATCCTATGGCCTCCCTTCATCTCCCCTCATGATGTCCCCTCACGCCGTGACTACATATGTTTTGTGAGATAATGAAAATGATACAAAAAGTTCAGCCTGACTACCATTGAGCTTGGCAGTGTATGGAAAAAACCTCCACTAACGGTGCAAAAGCCTGAACTTCCCACTCTGTGAAAGTCTATGTTCTACCCTTAGAAGAGGCTTGTTCATCTATCCACCCGTTCAATACTGTTGAATATTTTGTTATTTACAGAGATCAGTAAAATCAGTAAACTGGACTTTGTATATTGCTGGTGCAGGAAAGATGAAAGCATTCAAGTTTTTTGCCTTAAAAAATACTCTTCAATTGCTAGCCTTTGTCACGTTTGAATTTGAACTTTTTTTCTTCTATGCCCGCTTCACTATCAAAGACAAATACGATGAATAATGGACTCATGTATTTATATGGAAACAAACTAAAAAAAAAAAGAATTAAAAATCAGTATAGTTTATTTTATACTTCTTTTAGTCCTTTGGAGTCTGCACAGGGATTTTCTGTGAGCTACAGTGTTATATCCATGAGAATCTCCTGGGTTTCCAACATATGGTTGCAATGTGACTCTGTCAAGTCAGGTTAGCCAAATCAAAAAATTTAAGATTGCCTCATTATCTAGCTAGAAAGGATTTAATAGTGATTGATTTCTGTCACAGTTGAATAATTAACCTTCCCTCTTACCATATGTAGTTATTCATTAAGAGTATCTCACTCCAATAGCCAGAAATTATTAAGCTAAACCTCATGATACTTGTAAAGAAAGAATAATTATCCCTGCTTTGCAGGTGGAGAAGCTGATTACATGCATACACAAATGCCTATATATGTTCACAACCACATTTTCTACATAGCAATATAGATACAGTTGTACATAGAGAAAGATCTACATTTTTCTAATTCATTATCTAATATTTGGTATCAGAACCATGCTTAAGTGTTTTGCTTCCTTTTCTATGATGATGAAAATATTTTATAGAATTATAGAAAATTTTGGGTAGGAAGGGATCATCTAGTTCCAACCCCCCCTCCCATAGGCAGGGACACCTCCCACTAGATCAGGTTGCTCAGTGCCTTGTCCAGCCGAGCCTTAAACACCTCCAGAGAGGGGGCATCCACAACCTCTCTAGGCAACTTGTTCCAGTGTCAAAATCCAATGAATATGAAGGTGAAACTTAAATTCCAGTCAGGAACAAATTACATCTTTGCAATTTCATGAATCCAAGTTTGCTTTCTAAAGAATAACAAGATGTATAAGAAAGCACAAGAAAACAGAATTCTGAACCAAATATTAGATCTATTTATATGAAAATTGGTGGTGTGTATGTTAAAGATGTAGATTAAGGGATTTTTTTGATTATACATAAATTGAAAGGAGAATTTGGCACTACTTATACAAATTCTGACATATTTATCATGATTTTTATGTATTAAAATATGATTTTTTTTCATTAAAGGAAACTCTCTTGTAGCCTATATAATATCTGTTAATTCATATGGGTACACAGTAGAAGACAGAGAAGAGGTGGAATTCAGATCTGTTCTTTCCTCTACCACTCTGCACTCTAGGATTTGCTGGGGAGAGGGGAAAAAAATCACACATCAACCCAGAAAATCTATGTCTTGCTTAATAATCATAAGAAGTACTCATCCAGATTGCTTAACCTTTAAAAAGCCTTTGTGGCTGAAAAATATAATCACTCTTAGTTAAGCTTAAAAATGCAGAATTGCCACACACTGAGTGCTGCTCTCCTAGCATTTATAGCTATATCAAGGAGAATGGCAATGAATTAAACTCCATTGGCTGTACATTCTAATCATCTTTT
This sequence comes from Turnix velox, assembly GCA_013400935.1. Lineage (NCBI taxonomy): Eukaryota > Metazoa > Chordata > Aves > Charadriiformes > Turnicidae > Turnix > Turnix velox. The sequence goes on along the minus strand of VZTY01010379.1, from coordinate 275,493 downwards.
AATATGGCTATGGAATTTTTGATCTGAGCATTTGAGGACGATACTTTAAAGAAACATAAACAATTGATAGCCAGGGAAGTGTGACTCAGGACAATAGTGCAGATGAAACATCCTTCTAGCAAGAAAAAAGAGGGTTTGATTATCCTTTCAATATTCTTAGGTATTTTTGTTCCTCTCCATATTTTACTTCTCCCAATAAATTTATTTGTCCTTTCCAATTATTTGGATTAGGTAGGTACAGTTTAAAAAAATATGCCTCATTCTGGTGTCATACGTGTTTTATGTCCTTCTTTACTTTAAAATGTTTCAATCATAAATGAGAGCTCAAAAGCTGAAGATAAGGAACTTGAGAAGAAAATATGTCCTGAGAATTTATCCTTTAGGGGACAGTCTACCTGATTTAATGTTTTAATGATGTAGTGTATCAAACAGGCTAGGGCTTAAGCATTTTTTTCAGGATCTGTTTGAAATAGTGTGGTGTAGTGTGGAAGCAAAATACTATGAAGGTTATAGACCATAAAACTGGTGATGTAAAGTAATGAAAATGGTCAAATGCGGCCATTCTTGCTTTAGCTGAGTAAATAGGAGTTTACTTGCCCTGCTGGGATTATTTGGAGAGCACAGTTTCTTAGTAAACAGGTGTGAGAAAGAGATGTATTGTACTTGTCCTGATCGGTCATTTCCTACAGTCTATAATGTGGATGTTGAAAGGACCCTTATTTTATTTGTGGGCATTTTGACACAAGGTATTTTATAATCAGTGATTTATTTATCCGTAAGTTAATTGACAGAACCATTAGGAAGCAAGCTGTCTATGCTTTGTCTTGAAGGTACTGAAAGTCAGAGCAGTGTCATGAGATCTCTGCTGTGATATCACACTCCCTTGTAAGTCCTTGCATCTTTTCATGAACTATGCCTACCATAGCAAAGGGATGGTTTTGAGCAAGTGAGGACATTAACTTCTTCATTAACCTTTTCACCAGTCTGGGTCTGCACTGATGCACCATGTGTGGCAACCCTAGCTTTACAGCAATAAGCAATAAGGACTTCAGCTTACTTGAGCATGGAAAGGAGACAGAGTTCATGTTTGGATTCAGGGTTGATTCAGTACTTATTTTATCAATACCTGTTTGTTCCCATCCTAAAACATTAGCTCCTTGTCTGCTCTTGCAATAAAGTCAGTGTTACCCTGGTGATTTCAGGGAGAGAGAGCGAAGCCATCAGAGGAGAGAAATGGTTTCGTTAATTGAGTCTGCTACCGCCTAGTCCTAGTGTCAATATGAATTCAGTGTTTTGCCAAGATTTTCTAAGGAGATTAATGATTTTGGCTGCCTAATTTAAGAAGCCTTTTAAGACTCTTGAACTTCAGGAAGTGGAAGTTATGTTCCATTAAAGTGCTTCAGGCTGGGTAGGTAGAAGCCAAAGCTCTGAGATGCATCCACCCAAATATGCACCTATATTTCATTGCTATAGATGTACATTTGATGGAGCTTGAGCTTGCTGATTCTTTTCTTCCCTTTGCTAAACCTGACAGTCAGAATTGCTAAAAAATGTGTATCCACTCACAGCTGTAGCTTTTTTGATTGAAAGTAACCGTCTCCATTTTTAGTCTGTAATAGGAATATTCAAGAACCACCACCCATGGTAAAACTAATGCATCAATAATCCACCTGCAGAGTTTCATCTGGGAAACAAAAAAATATGCAGTTTATTTATAACTTCACAGCTCTGGGAACTGTTTCAGAATCTTCCCTCCATGAAAATTTTCCAAGTTGAGAAAAAAAGGTAAAATTCCAGGATTCAACTCTGATTTTCTAACTTGCCCTGAAAACTTTATCCTGACTATAAAGGTCTATGGCTATTTCTGTTGGATAGTTTACCCAAAAGATTTATGAAGAAATCACAGAATTACAGAATATCAGGGACTGGAAGGGACCTCAAGAGATCATCTAGTCCAAATAGAGACATTTTAATTAAAAGTTGATATAGGAAATTCTGCATTCATAATTCCTTTCCAAAGAACCTAATACATTTTGTGTTACATGCATAAGTTTTCATGATGTATTCTGATAAGACTGGAAAAGTTCTGCACAATAATTTATCCTTATAATTAGAGCTTTTGTTAGCACTGTACTAGCTGTGAAAAGATCATCAAGTCTTCAAAATAATTTAAAAAAATTAGAATTTAAATTCTATATCAAAATATTTGTAGACAGAGGATGCTGGTGAGACACTGCAACATGTTGCCCAGAGAGGTAGTGGAGGCCCCATCCCTGAAGACATTTAAGGCCAGGCTTGGTGAGGCTCTGCACAACCTGATCAAGTCAGGATGACCCTGCTCACTGCAGGCATGTTGGATTAGATCGCCTTAGAATGACCCTTCCAACCCTATGATTTGATGAAAAGTCTACCACTATTTTTGTTCAAACATTATTAATGAAAATTCTATTTGTTTACATTATTTACTATTTCTTGTAAGTATCATACAGAAATTACTCCATTTTTATTCTGTGAACAATTTATGTTTAGTTCTGGGTTTGTGCTAAGTCAAATTTATTGCGACAGAACTATTTATGTGCTGTTATCTGAGTACGTAAGTGCTTGCAGTCAAAGGTCTCTGTAAATCAGTTAGATAAATATATTAATTAGTTAGAAGACAGTCCATAAGAGAGCAAAATCAATGGCATGTGGAAGCTTACAATGTATCAGCTTTCAGCTGTGTGACTGACTATAGAAGCTGAAATGTTTCTCATTCACTATTTGAGCTTTGGAGATGAGCACCGTGTTTCTACTCACCTGCATCCATATGAACTTTAAATGCCTGCATAGCTATAGAACATGAAGACTAAAGGGTATGAATCCTGTAAAATCAAAATGCATTTTAAAATACTTTTCCACACACTTTCTCCATTCTAATGATTATTATCTGAATTTGGAGTTGTTGTGATCACAGCAATAAGGAGTCAGGAGGTTCAGGAGTTTCAGGAGTCTGACATAAAAATCATAATATGGCTATGTCTGGAGGTCAGTATTTAATTTTAGTTCTGTGAACAATGTGAAGTTTAGGGCAGGTAAATACAAGTTTATTTTAATGCTATCATTCTCCAGATCTTGATTAAGTTCTAATGGATTAAAGTGCCATTTTTTCGCAGCTTTGTCATGTCCACTGAAAGAGAGTGATGGTCCTTTTTCTCTGTCGAAGAGATGTTTTGTCTCTCAACTGCTTAGACATACCTTGGCTTCTTGTTCTAATACTTTCCTATAGAGTCAGAGGAGTGGTGAGGTAGCACCTATGGATGAATGCTTGGCAATGTCTTTTTATTTTGTGTTGTTTTGATGTTCTAAAATTAAAATTTTTTCATGTATGTACTCATGTATAGTGTATGTATATATATGTATCATGGAATGACAGACTGGGTGACATCTGCTAGAAAGTGACTGACCTGTTTGAAGAGAAATGTATAAATTGCAAAAATATATTACATAATTAGCATAATTTTGGATAAATACTTTCTTTGGAGATACAACACGAGGACCTTGCCCTAAGTGGCTCAGAAACCAAGAAAATGATGTGCAAGAATTATACACTAATTTGTAGCTGCTTTTCATGCTTTCAGACAGTGCATTGTAGTACAATTCTCACATGGGCCATTTCAGCATATTCTTAATTTTAAGCATGAGCTCAAATCCAGTTATCTGTGGGCTGTTTTGCTGAAGACAGCTAGATTTAAAAATTAAGTGTGTGCCTTAGTACTTCACGGATGAATTCTGTAATCTCAGAAGACATAACCCCCCCAAGAATTCAATTAAATGTCAATTAAACTTTGCTGAAAACTCAAACCCATGTAAGCACCTGGGAATCTGGACATAAGAAGAGTTCAGCAATACCTGATCTGTTTCCTCAGTATTCAGCATAGGTTTACTATAAAAAATGTGAAAATAAATCTTGTTGTTTAGATCCCTATTCAGTGAGAATTTTTTCCTGTAACTTGCACACCAAATGTAAAACCTGGAGGGGTTCGTTAGCATCAGACTACTATTAAACAGGAACAACATTGTAAGTGCCCTCCATACAAAAGCTGAAAGTGAGATTTGATAAGTCTGTTAACTGTGTGGGAATCATAGAATGTGTTATTGGAAGGAACCTTCAAGGTCATCTAGTCCAATCCCCCTGCAGTGAGCAGAGATATCTTACACTAGATCAGGTTTCTCAGAACTTCAGCAAGCCTTATTTGTCTAGATGGACCACCTTTGAACAATCTGCTCCAGTGCCCCAGCACCCTCATGAGGAAAAACTTCGTAATGTCAGATCAAAACCTGTCCTGCCCTGGTTTAAAACGATTTGCCATAAGAGGATATCAAACTGCATCTATTTTCTTCAAAGGCAAAAGGAAACAACATAGACCCTGAGCTTGACACTGATGCCACACATAGGTGTGACAGAGGTAAAAAGGACTGAAGTGCACTGCTGCCTATATCTAATCTGGCTACATTGTGTCCTTGGTCTACACCCCTCACAAATACTACAACTTCACAGGCAACCACAAAGCAGTCTAGTAATTCCACATAGATCACTGCTGAATATTTTATGTACTGTCACAAGCAAAGTGTCTTTGTTCAATGACTTTCTGTTGCCAGTTGAGCTCCTTTGCTAAACACTGCTGTTAGGGTTATGTGAATGGATGAACAACGACTCCGTAAGGTACTTGTTATAAGAAGAGTTTGTTATGGAATTGTTTTCTTAAGTCAGAACCATTTATGAAGACAAGTAGGCTTAAGGTAATCTTTGAAGATTTATCAGGTACAAGATGGATGTCCACATGAGACATGAAAAGAAATAGCATACCATGGAAACACAGTCTCTTTAACCTGGTTATTCCACACTATAAATGAAAAATTAATTACTACTTAAAACATATAGCTGTTTCTAATTTGGAGGCTCAGAAGGGTTAAACTTGGCTCCTCTTTATCTAAAGAGGGCTTAGTATTTCTCTCACTCTCAAAATCTCTTTCTCACTCAACTCTTCAGATTAATTTTGAGAATGTGACAAAAAAATTCAGTGAAGCAGTTAAAATATTTTTGAAATTTAATAAAAATGGGCAAATATTTCCTATTCCTTCTTTGCAATTCTGTTCTAAATACTATTTTCTGTTGTGAGTCCTGCCAAGCTTCCTTTGTCTCTGGCTCTCTAAGCATAGTGATCAAAAAAGTGGGGATTTTTCTTAAGGAAGATGTGATAGATAAGACAACTTGAAACTGCATGTCTGTAATATAAGTGTGATTAGTCTTAGGAAGCAAATATTTATTCATTCAGTGCACAGTTTAGATGATGTGTGATGTGTAAGGCAAAGGTCATACAGTGACTGATGAGCATAAGAGGATATGCAGACAAAGTGAACAGCTGTTCATTCCATGTGTCCTACTCTACTCATCTATTGAATGAAGCAAGGTCTTATGGAAAAAGGTAAAAAAAACCCAAGTATAGCAGCGCATTTTTGAACAGGTGCAGAAAATGTACTTTGTTCTGAAAGAATTTGTCTCTGCAGCATCATAAAAATGGTGTTTTCTGTGATTACTGTCTTAGTTCTGTGAAGTAGCAATACAAATATTGTATCTACTTTTTAAAAACTATTCATCCTCCTCAATGGTCACACTTTCCTCTAAGGAAGTGAATGCTTTTCCCACTTCAGTCAAAAGGAGACGTGTAGCTCAGCTCGAGGGAAATGCCTCAGCCAAGAGAACTCATTTCTGTGCTCTTAGGGCTGGGTTTTAATATTCAGTTATTAGGCATCTTGGAACCCAATAAAAAGATTGTACGGATCTCTCGTATGGTTGTTTCTTGGCTTTCTCTGCAGTCACGGCAGCCTTAGCTTCAGTGTTCACTGCAACTAACACATTAGCTTATTTTGACCATTTTTAGTTGGTTGCTCTTTTAAGATCTTTGAAGTATCTCAGCAGACAAAACTCCGAGAGGTGGTTACAACTTCATGAGAATGTTGTAATTTGTCTTTCTTGCTTTGCAGGTTTAGCTTCTTTGTCACTCTCAACTCTGTGCACATCTGTTTTTTTCCCTGTCCCATCTTTCATGCTCTGCTGAGTTAGTGGCTCTGTCTAGATCATCCTTTTGATCATATGCCTCACAGAGCCAATAGACACACTTTTCCACTGATGATTCACTCTCTGCATGTCTGATTTCATGCATTTTATAGTTATTTTATTCAGAAGACTGCAGTGATGATTGCCATGTTAATGTTCTCATCCAGATAATATTACAGCAGGTGACTACTGGTAATTAATCATCAAAACCTTTATTCTTTTTGTAACAGAGAAGCTTTTTAACACTGCACAAGAGTCATAACCTGTACAGCTCACAAGCACTGGAAAAATCTGACAGAAATAGCTAAGCTTATACAGAAAATTATGTCAAATGTTGAAACTCTGATCTTAAGAATTTAGAGAATTCAAGTGAGCATGCAGTAAAGCCATTTCTTCCTATCCTATGTTTTGTAAGTGTAATTGTCATTAAAAGATAGAGAAAATTTCATACAATATCCCCTAATGAACCAGTGGTGTGTTACTTTTGATAACCCTCACACTCCCTTTTCATACTCCCTTTTGCTGTATAAATTTTCTGTTGGTAGACACATGTATAAGAAGCAATTTTTTAATCTATATCTCTAAATGGCCATTAATACCTGTTCAGTTGACCTTTCATAGCATTTAATAAGAATATTAATGACACAAAACTGACAGTAATTTCAAACAGTAAATGTTTGACATTAGCTAATATTTTCCATTACACAATGTATGATTGACTTACTATGACTGCAGTTAGAAAATTAGAGGAATAATGCAATATTTACTGATTTATTTTGAACTTTAGTACAAAATGTATCAAAAATGTAATTGTTCTGTGAGTGAAATTATTATGAATGTATATTATATTCAATAGAAACTTCTCTAATAGCCCTTTACTTTGTCTTCAAATTACTTTATTGGTCATTTAATATTGCCAAAGGAGTCTTAAAGTCTGCAGCATCTAAGGAGCTACCAGAGAATTCAGTGTTAGAAAATGTGCAGGGTAGCTGCTCGTCATATCAATTTGTTTGTTTGCTAGGTGTGATAAATTAAAAAGATGTCTTTCTGGAATACTGTAGAAATATTTTCCTATTTTTAGTGGTGTTTGGTATTTTCCAGGTAGAATCATAGATTGGGTTGAGTTGGAGGGGAATTTCAAAGATTATCTAGTTCCAACTGCCCTGCCATGGGCAGGGACACTTCCCATAAGAACAGGTTGCCCAAAGTCCCATCTAATTTGGCCTTGAGCAGTTCCAGGAATGGTGCAATAAAGGAAGTTGATGGTTTTTTTTTAAAAGTGGTTTTAGTCTTTAAAAACAAATCTAACCAACAGTCAAGCAACCAACCATTCAACCAAAAAAGTATTCTAATTGCCAGAAGAACATATTTGTGGCTGATTTTATAGCACTTGTATACTGCTGTTCAAATAAGTATTTGCTTGCAAGCTATTTATCACCTGAAACATTATTTGGGCATTTAGTGGTTTGGATAGTTTTGCAATTTCATAATTTCATGAGAAGTCTTAATGTTTTACTTAAAGCTTCAGCTCCTGAAGGCAACCAAGAACAAGGAAATAAGCTTTTATCAAAATTACTAAAAGCTTAGCCTTTAGGATTACAACAAAAAACCTGAACATGTTGAGGTCTTAGATACAAAGAGGAAAATAAACCCTCTAGCTATCTTTCTTTTAAATTTTTACCCCAATTTCCATTACCAAACTAGCCTCACATTTGAAAAAATAGAATTTCTTTCTCAGCAATATTTGCACATCAAAGTTAGAGATATACTTACCTGTGAATAAAAACACCGAATAATTAAAGTTCACACTAATATGAGGAACTCTTTGCAACTAGCATCACTATAAAAACAAACCATGACAATAAAATGCAGTTCTTTTCATGTGGATCAGAAAGCATAGTGAATATGAAATAACCTACTGTAAAATCAAAGCAAGATTATTCTTCTCAAATGAGGACGAGCTTCTTCGTCACACAGGTATTTTTACTGACCTGTGAATCTGCTCAGCAAGACACTTCTAGCTCCATGTAGCAACCTGGGAAAAATATGTTGACATTACAGCCAAGATAGAAGTTAATGGTGTTTCTGCAAATTTTTAAGAGCTTTTTAAGCTGGAATCCTTTTGTGTATTTAACTTTATTGATTCCACAAACTTGTGAACACTGCTACATATTTTCTTCCACCAGTAGATGGTGATATTTATTTTGACTGTTTAAGTAAACTGAAAAATACATAAAATTATTTATTGTGGCATGCATTCCTTGTATCTCAGACATATTTCAATATGTTTGGTGAATATTTGCATATTATTATATATGTATATATTATTGATATTTTTATATCTACATTTATACATACGTATGTAATATATTTGAGGGAGCTGAAGTTGTTTAGTCTAGAGAAAAGGAGGCTGAGGGGAAACATTGCTTTCTCAAGTACCAGAGAGGAGGCTGTGGAGAGATGAGGATCAGTCTGTTCTCCTTACTAATAGGCAATGGGACAAGAGGAAATGGCTTCAAGTTGCACCAGGGTAAGTATAGACTAGATATTAGGAAAATTTTTTACACTGAAAGGGTTATTCAGCATTGGAACAGGCTGCCCAGGGAGGTACCAGGAGGTACCTCTTAAATACCCGGGGGTATTTAAGAGACTGGAAGATGTAGCTCTTAGAGATATGGTTTAGTGATGATTCTTGTCTGAATTAGGTTGATGGTTGGATTATCCGAAAGGTCTCCTCCAACCAAGGCATTTCTATGGTTTTATAAGCATAACCTGATTTCAAGTACTATGGGAGTGTATATTAAGTGTAGTGTATTGTACATATAATTACATGGCTGGCTTTGACAACATTGTGTCCACCTTATTGGTCACATCATCATAGAATCATGGAATGGTTTGGGTTTAAAGGGACCTTAAAGTTTATCTAGTTCGAACAACCCTGCCATGCACAGGGATTCATCCCACTAAACCAGGTTACTCAAAGGTCCATCCAGCCTGCCCTTGAATGTTTCTTCATGCAAAAAGGATGATCACAGTACAGAGGATTTCTCATTACTGCCAAAACTGTTTTTCTTAGATTGAATGCAGTTTGATACCACAAGTTACCAATGATCTAAAACTCCTACCTGCTTCACACTGACTCATGTCACAAATAAATGGCAATTAGTTCAAGTCTTAAACATGCAGATACTTTATTGTATGTCAAAGCTAATTTCTTGCCTTCCTAACCCCCCACTGAATACAAACACCCCCACATAGGACAAGCAGGATTAGTGGATAAGGGGTTTAGGCTTACGATCCCCTGAATGCAGGAGTGTGTCTTGCAAAATCCAGGGCTCCAGGTCAGCACACAAGAGACATGTTCCCCATGCAAGGAAATGTAGCATTCCATTGGCCCAGTAGCCCTGGGGCTTGAATTTTACCTTGTCCCACAATCCTGGCACGCAGGGCCTGTATGTGCCAAGACTGTGGGACCAGAGAGCAAAAATCTTGCAAGTCCTGCTCCTGCATTGTACACGAGCACCACCTTAACTACGGGGGTTGCTTTCCCATCAGGGTGCCTGTATTCTGTGCTCCACCTTGAAGGACAGCTGCAAGCTATTCTTGATGTTTGCCAGGCCTGTACCCCCTACTTATCAGCTTTCTGGCTGCCCAGTGACTCTTTCCCAGTAAATATTAGGGCTGGAGGAGAAGGACAATACCAGCAAACTGATAAAGAAGTAAAAGGAGTCCAAACAGCAAGAACCACCTGGCCCTCAGAGATCATCTAGTAATTTTCCATTCCCTTTACACACGTTAATATTTAGTTAGCTCAGTAACTCAGGAGGCCAAAATGGTCTCAGGAACTCTACAACTCATGAGAAAAAAAAAAAACAGGTCCTTTAAACAAAATGGATTGCTAGGTTGAGTTTAGAAAACTAAGCAGTTTCCTGCTTAGAGGAAGCAGGAAATGGTCTGTGCAGAGGGCAAGGAAACCAAATACTGATGTGTTCAATTAGTCAGGAGGGACCATTGATTCTTATACAGAAAGGAGGTAATATAGTCATGGGAAAAGGTTTTATAAGAAAAGCACGGGGTTTTTTTTTACATTTGGGCTGTGAAATTTGCCCAGTCTACCTCACAGAGTTTTATAATTTATTTTTAAAAGAGCAGTAAGAAGGACTTGTAAGATCTGTGAGTAACTGGGAGCTTTGGGTGATGTGCATGAGACCAAATCCATGTTAGATTTTCCCTGAGAACACATGAAAAAATGTATTTCAGGGCAATGCAGACTTGGGTTATTAGCAAAGCTAGTGAGACAAGGGGGAACTCAAGACCATGGGAAGTCCTAGCATTAATTTCAGTTGTTTTGAGTCACACATTTAAAAGCAGAAAGAAAAGTTCTGAGCAAAAAGATAGTAATTTTATGGTCAGTTGAAGAGGATTTATTTGACTCAGTAAATCTTCCAAAAAATTTCAACTCTAGAAACATGCAGCCATTTTATCCTGGTTTGTAAGGAAGATGGACACACAAAATAATCCAAATTCAGGTTAGTGTGATAAGGAGGCTGAAGATAAAGGCGAAATACATTAACAAAGGTGGCAAACCCTAGGGATTATTGTACACTGTTTATTTTAAACAAGCTTCCATTTTATTCCATAGTTCCATATTTGCATAAAACAGTTAGACTTTATAATATTTGTCAGATTCAGAGAGTTCTAATCACATGAATCGTTACTGGGACATATTTGATAGCTCTGATTCTTTTATGGTGGTTGCTGGCTCATTGATTAGAGAGGTTTTGCTAAACATACAATAACAGGCACAATAATACTGATTAAGAATGAAATGTGTGGTACATCATCTGCACTTAACAATTGTGGTTATTCGTATTCCACATGAGATACTGATTTTACATTAAAGGATAAATTAAGAGCAAGTGAAGTAAAACAGATTGAATCTCAGTAATTGAGCTGATAATCTATTTGGAGACCAGAGACAACTGAGAAGGAAAGCTGAAAATAACCATTTGAATCTTGATTTAGGTAGCCCCAGTTAAGTGCTACAGTTTAGATTCACAAATTTAGTTTCACTAGAAAAAGCCAGAGAAATTTGTAAAGAGAAAGATTTATTTATTTGTATTTTATGGGAAGTTTCTTTTCAGTTTTACATCATAAACACTTTCGGCTTTATGAGTAGCAGTAATATCAAGTGAAAGGTCATAAAGAACCACTTTCTCTATGAGGAAAATTGGAGAAGTAGAGGTGTAGTCATCAGAAAACTCTTAGAAGTTGGGTTTTTTTTTAATATAACTTCATAATAGATGTGAAGTATTCAAATGGCTTATCTCTTTTTGTGTCTACAATGTTATGTATACCCCCATAGCACCAAGATGTAGTAATGGGAGTTGGAAGGTAGGAATCGTGTTCTATCAGAATATTCACAGTGAATTAGTATTACTCCCTGCCCAGAAGGACATAGTTTCCAATTAGGTAAGATAACTACTGAGAATGCAAAGTAATAAGGCATCTCTTCAGTAATTTTGCCTGTGACTCACTGACAATTCTGTGCAGACAATCTCGGTCTAGCATTTCACTTAAATTTGTTGCTAATGTGTTGGTGTAACTGTGTTTTCCATAATCAGTTTATATTTACAATTACATTACAACATAAAAACCTTCCTCTATTGTGTTAAAATCAGTACCTGGCTGTTATTTTTTCAAAATGAGCCTGAGCAAAGAATAAGATGTATCAGTTCTATGTGAGAATGCCTTCCTCTGGCTTGGAAGTCTCTGTTGGTTTTTTTTTTTTCTTGCCTTGAAGAACTCTGTATGAAAAAATGTAGAGATGTCTCCTTGGTTAACTCTTTCCCCCTTCATAATGAGGATTTCTGACCACTAGCATTAGTATTAGTAACATTTATTTTTTATTCCAAATAAAATCTTTATTAGAGTTTACACTGTAGACACAGGAAAAGTGTATCTAGGGTTATGCTAATTTTATCTCTGTGATTTATGCAAATTAAGTACAATAAATAATTTCATGGGCATATATCTCTAAGCTTAATACTGATAAATATAATCTACATAATTTTTCTTTCTTGGCATGAAAATGGCAAAATAATACTTTATATCATAACCCATATCTTTTGAAAAACAGCCTAACGTTTCAGAAAGAAACACATTCAAACAAATAATGAAAAATTGTGTTTGAATACTTTTAAAATTTGTGTCTCATTGTTTTATTTTTATATAACATGGGACCATGAGCAAGCCCAGCTTTCTACCTGTCTTGTAGTAACTACTTTGTGTGGGATGCTGTGAACATACATTTCACTGGGTAGTTTTGCATAGAAATATTGTCCAGGACAAAGAAAAGGTCGAGGGGAACATTCAAAAAGAAACACAAAAAAAATACCCTAGCAAAATCTTAAACAAAATCTTAAAATAGACTTAATCTCCTACTTCTTTATACTTATAATATAGTAATATATTTTAAAATTGGTGCTTTTGGATATTTTAATTCTTTATAGAAAGAAATTGACTGTAGATATGTGAAAAGCATGATTCAGATCCTCATATTTAACATTTTATATTACAATGAGATATAATCCTTACTAAAAGTGCATATTCACCTTTATTAACTTGAGTCCAAGTGTATGGGATGGATTTCTGTGTCTGGTCAAACTAAATACACCAGTATCTTGGGTCATATCTTATATGAGGACATATGACAAAACTAGCTGATGAGTAAATCAACAGACGCATCTTTCAGTTCATGCAGTACTAAGAGCTCACAAGTGGATGTTGTTGACTTGAGCTGCCTTTTGTATCTCCTGGTCCTGAAAAGGGTAGCAAGTCCTGGAAGATTTTGTTTGCATATTGTTGTAAAGGATATCTTGAAGAGAAGAGTATTAAGATGAATGATTTACATATGAAGTGTGTCAATTGCTTGGCCTAAGTACCCATGTAAAGGGCTTTCATAAATGTTTTTCTCAAAATATGATTGCAGGCTATTTTTCCTTGTTTTAGCGTTTCTCTGCAATGATAATTGCTATGCTGGTTTTGAGTATTACTATATGTTTTATGGTAACTTTATCATGATAAGCTTTCTATAATCCACATAGATAATAAAAACTAAAGAGTATAAAAATGCATCACAAATTTTACAAATATCCAGACTTAACTCATCTTAGCATAATAGAATTTTTAATTCCACAATGTATATTCTGGCTTTTCAGATCTGTTCCTGCGAGTTAGTTTTTCTTTTCATGAAAAGGAATGTATGTGTGAATATCTGTATGTATATGTCACCTCACATGTATTGAGATTAAAGTACAGTACTAAGATGGATATGTATAGATATAAATATGAGAAGGACCAATTAGAAGATGATCAGAGTTGACTAAATAGGATAAAGATATTGGTATAATTTATGTTTTGAAATTCCAAATTTTTATGGTAATCGTAAAAATGTTTTTAACTCTATTGAAATTCAGATTTCATAGTTCTTGATGATTTCATATTTGAAAAGACAAATAAAGTAATCTAAGTCCTTTCAATTATTGACCAAGCTGTATGAATGTTCAGAGTTTACTTGAATAAATTTACCAGGTAATCACAGGAGTGATATTTATCATATAATCACAGAAAATATTATCTCTTATTAGTTCAGGAAAGCATTATTGTCACTTCCAAGTGATAATAGTGTATAGTATATAGTGACAGAGATATTTATTTTGCATGCTTTGAAAAGATACTGATTTGTTCTTCACCACCTATATTGCAGGAATTCTTGGAAGTGATATATGCAGTGTACATACTATACATCTTTTCTCCCCTTTATATGATTATGTGCTAAAATTACTTATCAAATTATTAAAATATTTTGATGATGGTACAAAAATAGATATCCCTGCATCTGCATGTTCTTCAAATATGAATTAGATTCTATCACTAAAACTAATACAGTACTTATATTAATTTCCTGTGCAATTTTTCATCATATCCTCATTAAAAATTAAGAAGTTTCATTACATAATGATGAAAAATGTGAGGAAATATGTGCAGAATTCTGATGGATGTGGCAAATGTGAGATAGATGTGTTTTAGAAATCAGACTGAACTATTTTTGACTTCTTTTGTCGTAATTGTAAGAACAGAATAACCATGTCCTGGTTTCAGATGGGATAGAATGAATTTATTTTCTAGTGGGGTTTGTGAAAGGAATGTCAATACTATTATTTTTAGTGCTTGTTAGTGGTGCTTACACTGTTCAAGGACTTTTTTTTCAGCTTCCCATAGAACCTAGGTAGAACAATGCAATGGCCAATGAAATATTCCATGCCAGGGACATTATACTCTCTATACAAATACGAGTTAACTGACGGGTGAGAATCTACAATCACTGCTCAGGATGGCTCCAATTCATTGTGTGGTGAGAGTGAACTATGTCATTATCATTATAGGCTATTATAATTATTATAATCATAGAATCACAGAGTTAGAAGGGACCTTCAAAGGTCATCTAGTCAACCCCCTCCCTCCCTACAGTAAGCAGGAACATAATAGTGTTGCTCTTTCTATTAGACTGACTTTATCTCAATTTATGAGGGCTTTTTTTCTCACTTTCCACTTCTCTCTGCCTATCTTTGTTGTGGGTGAGCAAGTGGCTGCCTGGTTCTATTTGTCATCTGGGGTCAAACCATGACAGAACATCAGTATAGGTACTAGGACATTATATTCAATTTCTGTAACTCCTTTGCTGCAAAAAATTCTTAGTATTTAAACTCTGCAACTGTATATTTTAGGTTGAATAGTGATGCTGAAGCCTACAGAGGATGTGGCACTGTTCAGAGGTACCATGACTCTTCTCTTTTACAGAGCACTTACAGGAAATTATCTTGGAGTTTTCACCCTGTTGTTTCATGCATGGGAGAACAGAACAAGAGGCAGCATAAAGCATTCTAATGGCTATAAAGTGACATCAATTTCCAACCTTTTTGATATCTGTGATACAGGAAAATATTAAGCACGAAAACAGCGTGACCAAGTAACCAGGGTCAGATCTTGGAAGTGAAGTATGCAATAGGGATGGGAAAACCTTGGACCAGTCGCTGGAGGACACTATTAATAGTCACTAGAGGTCAGTACGAGCACACAACATTTTCCAGGCCAAACAATTTCTCCTGGAGATTGAAGTGGTACTCACATAAGCCACAGGTATGGATGCACTAATTCTTGACTACAAACTTCCTGTAAAAACTCGCCACTGTGAATAGGATGGAGTCTTCAAAATGTTTTATTTAGGTCCCATAACGAAACTGGAATCCACCATAAGTATTTAGGGTTTTTTCTGATCCTTGTACTACTTATATACTTTCTTTATCCTCTGTGTTTTATTCAGACTCCTTTTCTGATCCACTTCTTTCTTTCAAATTTTTTTCTGTCTTAGAGCAAGTAGTCTCTCAATTACATTGGACTTCCCTCCTTTTTCATAAGACTATCTTCACAGCATTTTCTTACTCTTAAATGAAGCTCACATAAAAATTTCAGTTTCTGGCCTGAGATTCATACTTGTTTTACAACCTCCTTCATTTGTTTTTTGTTATAGACTTCATATGAATCAAGTGCAGGGGAAGGAAAAACAATCTTGAGTTTTCTAGGAGTTTAGTGAGCGCATTGGTGGTTGTGTTCAGAGGGGAAAAGGGAGCAGGGATTGCAGATTTTGAGGCTTTTTCAGTTGGAAGCTGTTTTCCAGTAGAAAATGGTGTACAGGGATGGCAACTATGACATATAGATTCTAATCCCAGGTTTGCTATTGACCAACTCTACTACCTCATAGGCTTCTAACCTTTCTGATCTTCATCCCTTATACCTTTAAGATGTAAATATCAATCCCTACTTTGGAGAAGTGCTACCGAGATCTCCAGAGAAAAAATATCTAAACCAGTATATTAGTTTGAGAAGATTCACTTAACAAAACTCACCTTGCATACAGATTTTCTTTTTTTAGTTCAATAAATGAAAGTTAAGACCAGGAGAAAATAATAGACATCATAAATTATTCACACACACATGTATTCAGACAAATTCTGTAAGCATCATGTTATATTTTTTCTCTACTTAGTCTTTCAGCAAGGGGATTATTGAATTATTATATTTAATACTTCCAGTGGTGCTAAGTTCCAGATATCATGCATTTTTCTGTCCCAATGTCAGTATTCCTGATAGGTGTAGCATTTAAATAGCTTATACTGATTTCTGTGTATTAGTTAAAAAAAGAAGATAAAATAAGTATAGTTGAAAGAGGAAGTATTCATATGATATTATTATTTCCTAAGAGCTAATTGTCCATAGGATATGTTCATTCAAATATTCAAAGTATTTTATAGTATATTCACAAGAGAAAGTAAGAGGAATAAAATCTTATAAATTTATGGAAGAAAACTTAAAAAGCCTGTAACACCAGTAATAAAAAAGCAGTTGTAAACATTGTGTTTCAGTTATTCTGACTGCAGGTAATAAAGAAGAAACAACAGAGCAACTTGAACGCTAAATGGATATAAAGGCATTTAGGCAGGGTCTTTCCTTGATACTAGAAAATATTTCCAATTAGTTTAACAATGTCATCTATGTTTTTAAATTTAAAAAGAATTTACTGGCAAAATGAGCACCAACAAGGCAGAATGTCAGGACTCGAGTAAGGCAGACTAGCTTTGTATAAGCCAGCTTCCAGGTAGGTAAGAGACAATCCTGAAAAGACACCAGAAAAAAAGGTGAATAATTAGAAGATGTAAAGATGCCAGCAGCCCACTAATGCAAATCCACAGCATCAATAAAAGCTTCAGCAAACACATTCTTTGAACTACAAAAGAAGGCATTTAAAAATAAGTAAATGCATCTCAAATATGGTTATAACTACTGTCTTATAACTATAAAAGAAACAAGAGAATGCTCATTCACTTAACATATTATAGCAAAGAAAAATAAACAGGTATAAGGCTTGTTGTCTTGATAATAATAGAAGCAGAACACTAAAGGTATTTTGGATATAACTTAGGCCATCATATTGTTAGCTTTTCTGTTTAAACCACATGTGTACAATCTTGTAGTAGATACATACCATTGTCTACACTAAGAATGTGATGTGGCTTGGTTTATCTTCAGAATCAAAATGTCAGGAATTAATATTATCTTCTTTTTATTGTACTCTGGCACAGCTGAAGCCCTCTTCATGGTTTAATCACTGAAGATTACCTAAACTCAATATAGGTGATATTTAACAACACACTGCAGTTTCAAACAGAAAGGCACTACTTGTTATCACTATAAAGCTATATACCCTTGCATGTGAAGAGAATTATAGAAAATTTTTATTAATGAAAAAATATCAGACAGAAGCTCAACAAGGTATTACTGATATGATCTTTAGAGATGTCTTTTCACAGTAGATTTTAATTTTTTTTTTTAATAATTGCTGATGGAGTGGGATGAGATTGTTGACTGTTTGTTTGTGAATAGTTTCATAAGCGAACATTGCTTCTTTGTATTTTGATCATAAATTTTTGCACTGTTTTGGAAATTCAAGATTTGGTTCTTGATAATCAGGTATTTTAGATAACGTTATGCAAAAAAATCCTGCAGCTCCACAATGTTGAATTTCTGTAACAGGCATGCAGGATTGGAATTTTGTTAGCAAAAATCAACAGGTGTAATTTGGAAAGAAAACTCAACTTTGGACTTCAGAATATCTATACAGAAGATCTTCTTCTCACATAGAAACAGAATTTATTTTCCTTTTTAATTTTTAATAGGTCTCCATGAAGCTGAACGTAACTTGAACTCAGGATATTCAGGGTTATCTAGGAATGCAGAGCAGTATTTTAGATTTGGAATATTAGTGGTTGAGGTGAATCAAAGTATTTTAATGAAACTTGATTTGACATAGCATTACAACTAATTGTGTTTACTATTCTATACAGAGTGTGTTACTTTAACCCTTGATTTAACCCTTGATTCAGCAAAGTGTTGAAGTATATGCATAAAAATATTTGACTATCAGCTATTTTTTTAATTGGCTCCTTTAATTCATTGTTCCTGTATGGAAAATTTTCTCATGACTATGCCTTTACTAGGGTTAATGAGAAATGGATGGTCCATGCCCTTACAGCTTGAAATAGTTTAGGTTTTAGTTAACTCAGTTTTCAGAATCCTGTCTTTTTCTCTTTGATCTGGTTGATGAGAATCAATAGTTTTTGCTGATCTTCATTGTCATCTAAGTATTTATATTCCTTGTGCAGACAGTTTATCAAGCTAATACTTAGTTCGAAGCAAGATCTAAATCTGTTTCTCTCCAGTAAATCATCCCAGCTTGGTTTACTTATTTTAAACACAGTAGCTGCTTGACATTATGCTAATAAAAAATTTGGAACAATTGTTAAATGGCACAATGTTTTGTAAAATAGCAATATTCTAGTCATACTGTGATTCCTGGAAATTTTCTTTTGAAGTCTGTACATGATATGTGGTGGTAGACTAAATTAGACATGGTTCTGTGTCAGTATGGGAATTCTTATGTCTCTATTTGAACTTCCTAAAACATCCAGGGCTAGGAATTTCAGAAATGTGACATCTGATCAAAGGTGCTCAGAACTAGTGTAGTAAAATACAATTCAGAGCAAACATTTTTGTATTCAGAACAGGTCTGGTGTTGTCTAATCCTTGAGCTGTCCAAGGCTAGAAATTCGGTGTGTCACCTCCATCACCAAGGTCACAAGGTTCCTCTAGTGTATCTGACACCCACAACCATAAAAACTGTGTTTCCATAAAGCTGGTAGCTGCTGTGTATTAAATATTAGTCCTCCCCTATTTCTGATAAGACCTCACTTTTTAGATGTGAGTTTCTGAAGGAAATGGGAAATAGCTGTATTTTTCTCATTCCTTTAACCCGCGTGATTATATCCTTACTGGAGTTCACAGAAATTCAAATCCCTAGCCCTGCCTGAACCCAAAGCTTGCTTATTTGAATCTAGACTCCCATGACAGTCCTTTAGTCACCACCAGGCATACTGAAATGCACAAGGCTGCTGAATTGAGTCCATTTACATAAAATGACAAGTCAGTGCTGGCATTGTCTTCTTGGAAATTTGGTTGCTGTATCCAATCAGTCAACATCATTCTCTCCTTAAATTGCTTGGTGTTTATTTGTGAATGCCTCTCTTGGCTATTAATACTTATTTTCTGCTAGGATGTTTGGCATGTACGGCTGGAATATGACTTCTTCCTAATGGGCAAGCCATGAGGTTTCTCTCGCTTCAGTCTTACTGTGTCTTAGTTCTATTATAGAATTAACATTCCTTCAGAGATATATTAGAGATTAGGAGGTTCTTAAATACTGTAGTGGTGAAGCCAGATAAATTTCTTAATTAGACAGCAAGTCCTTTGTCCAATTTGAAAAATATCCAATTGAAGTAACTGTTTAGAATTAAGGCTAAATTGTACCCGCAGCTGTTAAATATCCCTCTGGTTCCACCATTTAGTTCCTGCTTTGGAGGGACATTTAGTATTTCCCTAAATTTGTCTTAATCAGTTAGATTAAATCTCTTTGGTATTAAAGCACATTCTTGACTTCTTTACTGACTAGAGGCTTAAAACTGAGCAACAAACAAGCTAAGTATACCCAGAAGAATCATTGGACTGTTGTTCCTTAAAACTGGAAAGCTGACTTTGGCATGAAGACCTGTTTACTTAATTAAATCTCTTAATAAGTAGAACTCCTTTATGACTTTTAAGTAACTAACAAGCTTAAGTACTGCTGATTATTTTTCTTCAATATTATTGAGTAATTAACATTTAATTCTAATCAAATCCCATCATTTCCTGTTACGGTTAGCACAGAGACACAGTTCCAGAATGTACAAAGCAAGCTGTCTTTCTTTGCTAAACAGGTACTGCTGTGCAGTAATGCTGCCCCAGAAGGACTTCCTTGTGTATTCAATTAAAACTCAAAGTTGTTGCCTAATTTACACAACTAGATGTGTTTCATATTGAACAAATGGGTTTGGAATGGATTAGTATTTATTTCAACACTTGTATATTTAAATACAGAAGGACTGAATGGAGCTGGAGATATAATTCCTCCCTATTCTTAGGCAGTTTAAAGTGGAGACAAAATGTATACATAGCAATAACTACATCTGGCATTTAATATTACACACAAAAATGAAATATAATAACTGTTTCTTTTCCATCTGAGGTCTTTTATGTTAAAAACACAGGTAACTTTTTCAAAACCTAAATTTCTACAACTGTTCCTCTATAAAATATAACCTAAACAGATACTTGTATTTTCACTGTAACCAACACCTGCAATTCTTTTTAATTAATAAAGTGATTAGCTGGTCCCTAATCAGAACCTATAGAATGTTGAAGAGTATTTGTGTTGTGCAAGACCTAATCATCCTTATATCTTTTAATTTACATGCAAAACTGTTCTTGTATTTCTGATTTTATCATCTTAGAAAAAAACCCAAGATAAACAAGCATCAAATGAAATATAAATAAGACAGTGTGAGAAGATTTAGGGCTGAGATGCCTTGAAGCTCTTTGTCTACAGAACTGGAGAAAGTCCTCCCACCAAGTGTGAGACCAAAATATTGGAAGCCTAAATATAGTCTTTCTTATGGATAGATGAATTATGAATATGTGGGAATTTCCCAGGACTTCTGTTATCCAGAGCAGCTGGTAACCTCAA
This sequence comes from Turnix velox, assembly GCA_013400935.1. Classification (NCBI taxonomy): domain Eukaryota; kingdom Metazoa; phylum Chordata; class Aves; order Charadriiformes; family Turnicidae; genus Turnix; species Turnix velox. The sequence continues at coordinate 254,662 of VZTY01010379.1, read as the reverse complement.
AACCACCAGAAAGAGAAGTTCGAAACAGACCCAAGTTATTTCCAGCAGGAAGCCCAGGTGCTCTGATCTTGGAGATTTTAGCTTAGTATGGAAAATTTCTGGCAGGAGCCACACGGATTTGTGTCTGGGTACTATTGGAAAGCTTTGTCCCAGAGATTTCAGAGTTGCTAGTAATGATTGAGGAACCAACATCTCTGGAAATGGCCCAGCTGTGCTCTCTGCAGGTTATATTTCCTTTCAGAAATGTTGTCCTCTGGTGTTTTTTGTTCATGGGATTGGACACAAGGGATGGTGTGAGATACATGCGGGCAATTATCTGTCCCATTAGCCTCGTGTACTGCTCATTGCAGCATCCTCACAGAGATCCTATTTTAGATGTGGCCTTTTCTGCAATGGCAATGCCTGTATAAAACAGTGCTGATGATCCTCAAGAAGAACTCTTTAGAAAGTACTTAATTAGAGTACTATTCTTTGCCTATCATATGTTTTTCTTTTTTTCTTTTTCCCTCAGACATTATATCATCTGTTTATTGAACAGTTGTTCTTCATATCTTCTTTATTTCCATTGCAAATTCTTTGAGACAATCATTAGTCATTCAGCATGTTTTGGAAAGTGATGTGTACATTTACACTTCTATCTAAGCAAAAAAATACAAAAGCAACATCTTGAAAGATTTACTGAACAAGGCAATAACATAAGAACATTTTATTCAAAGAGGATAAAACAGTTAACAGCAAAATTTTCATTTGATCTTACTAGATCAGGGGTAATTCCCATAACTCTGAGATTACTGACACCACTGTGTATATTGTTGTTTTAATTGTTTGCTAATTAGCAGTTCATGGAGCAGACCAAATTTGCTGCTTGTCACGCTGCACTGTGGCATGGCTTTAACTCCCCCTGTCTCCTACACTCCATCTGTTCTTCCCCCCATTAGCTGTGAGCAGGGGACTGTACTTGCTCAGAGACTCAGACGACAAAACAGATTTTCCCCAGAAGAAATCTGACTCAGCCATTCTGAAAATTAAAAGCATAATTGCAGAAGGTGATTTTATCTTCCCTAAAATAATATTGCACTAAAATAATAACGGGGAAAAAACTTCTATTCCCTATCTTCAGAGCTTCAGACCAGAGAAAAGTGTAGACCAGAGAAATGAGCAAAGAAGTAACTTCAGGGGCAAAATGAGGAAAAAGAGAAGACAAAAACATCTGAATAAAAGGTTTCAAAGTAAAAAACTATCTATTCTAGGCAGAATTTCAAGCTTCTGATTTCAGCTGTATATATATATATGTAAAACACATTTGAAATGATACCTTGTACAGATGCAATTTTAAGATCGTTCTTTGCATTGCCACATTTTTTCTGGAGCTCACCATGAGAGTCAATTATCAGAGAAGTGCACAAATCACAATGTCTAACCATACTTTATAAAAATATTTCCTAGTTAAATTTTTCACACCTTTATACTTGATTGTTATGTCTCTTAGGAGCATTTCTGACCATACACTTTCAACCATTGTGGTTACAGGCAGCATTGTAGCTGCTATTTCTCTTTAATATTGCAAAGCTGTTATCTTTCAATTTCTGATGATAAAAATGTATGATGAAATGTGTAAGAACTATCTGATTGAAGTCAATGGCCTTTTTGTTAGCCTGGCTGATAAAGCCTTNAAAGGTTTCAAAGTAAAAAACTATATTTCTTTTCACATTCTGTAGTCATGAATCTGTATGCCCATAAGTAAATATACCAAAAATGCAAGCACCAGCAACTTCTCTGAATAAACTTGAAAGATCACTGACATGAAACAGGTTTCTGCTCCCATTCCATATCATCTAATTCATTGTTTGAAATGCAAGCATTTTATTTTGAACTCACAAGTCCAATTATTACTCTCCAAAATCATACAAAAATCTGGTACAAATGGTGCACATTGTGTCATATGCCTGATCTGAAGTCTCATTTTATTTAAAAACTGCAAATAGCATTGCCTGTTGGAGATGGAGGCATGAACTGCAGTCTTCAAAATAGTTTTTTTAAATTTTCCCCATTGCCTTCTCTGAAAGTAATGTGAATTTTATGTCCTGTTCTTAATTATGGGTTGGAAGTTCTAGACCTGAATGGATTCAACAAAGGAATGTGTGGTGGATTGGTGCTGGCTGACTCCAAGTGCCCATCAAGTTGCTCTGTTACTTCCCCTCAGCTGGACAGGGGAGAGAAAATACCACGGAGGACTGATGGGTCAAGATATGGTCAAGGAGAGATCATTCACTTACTACTGTCATGGGCAAAACAGATTTGTTTAATAAGTTTAGTTTATTACCAACCAAATAAGATTATGAGAAATAAATCCAAATCTTAAACCACATTCTCCCCACCACTCCCTTTTTTCCAGGATTAACTTCACTCCTATTTTCTCTGCCTCATCCCTTTGAGTAGTGTAAAGCATGGTGAATGGAGGTTATGGTCACTTCATTACACATTGTCTTTGA
>VZTY01010379.1:191609-250857 GCA_013400935.1 Turnix velox | reverse complement strand
TCACACCTTTATACTTGATTGTTATGTCTCTTAGGAGCATTTCTGACCATACACTTTCAACCATTGTGGTTACAGGCAGCATTGTAGCTGCTATTTCTCTTTAATATTGCAAAGCTGTTATCTTTCAATTTCTGATGATAAAAATGTATGATGAAATGTGTAAGAACTATCTGATTGAAGTCAATGGCCTTTTTGTTAGCCTGGCTGATAAAGCCTTCTGTTTTCATAGAATCATGAAATGGTTTGGGTTGGAGAATTTGAAGACCATGTATTTCCAACCCTTCTGCCATGGGCAGGAATATCTCCCACTAGACCAGGCTGCTAAAGGCCCCATCCAGCTGGATTGTAGAGAGAGTTGCAGAGAAACAGAGCTGTATCTTACTTCTGTATAGTGAGATGCTTAACAAGAAGCATTGCTCTTTTGAGCCATAGGAGGTCAAAAGACTCAACTCTTTGTGGTGAGGGAGCATAATGTCGCAGGAAGGTAACAAAGATAATTCCAGTTGTCTCTTTGGGTTCCTGGAGATGGAAGAGAACATGGTGAACTGATCAAAAAGTCCATTGCATGTATAATGTAATTATTACATTGTTATGCTGATTTATTACCAAAAAAATTATAGTTGCTTGCTTCATAGTGAAGCTCCACAGTTCTCCAGTGAACTTCCACAGTCCTCCATTATTTTACTATTACTCCATCGAGTTACATCATGGGAAAAAAAAAAACACTAATTGACAGTTATAAAACAGTTTGGTTGACATGTATCAAAAGAGGAGTTTAATTTTTTTTTAATGCCATTAAGATTGGGTACTAGTCTGTCAGGTGGCTGTTATGCTATCAGTATTAAATTCAGGCTGCTGAATTCCCATAACTTGGGAATAATAGTTCTTGTTAGAAGGGGCTGAGGTTTGTTTTCATTTGGTTTGTTTGTTTGGTTGGTTAGTGTTTTGGGTTTTTTTCAGAATGCCTGAAGTTTGTTAGGAAACCAAAAATAGATTAGCAGACTCTGCACTTGAAAGAGCATATTTTAGTATGCTCTGAGTGCCAGAACAGGCACTCTGCACTTACTAGAGATGATGCTTAGGTATTCTCCTGATTTCATCTCCACCCATGCCTAAGTAAATGCCTTGAATATAGTTGCTACCTGTCGCCTGCAACATTTGCCTTGCGTCACTTTCCCACATTTAGAATCAGGTTTTTTATTTAACTCTTTCTACAAAGATAGAGCCTTTCTTCCTGAGTTGTTCCTAGCTGAAGACAGAGCAAAGGCATTCACATTATTCCTTGTACATATACTCATTGTTTGTAACAATGTCTGCCATGGGATATTCAATAGGAATTGAACAAATGGATTTCCCACAATTATACTGTTTTTTCTTAGGTAAACCACAATTGTGACAATACTGTCAATAATGACAAGACTTGTTTCGCTTCAGGTTCAAATGGATAGAACTTTTCCTGGTTCAATAGATGTACTAAACCAGTCAGCAATATAGAATGCTACAAGCTTAATGCTTGCCATATGCTGATGATACACCACTCTATGTACTGTTGTGTCAGGAAACAGAAAATACTGCCATCCAGATTTCGATTACCTATAAAAATAAAGCATCAATCAAATATCAGTGGCTTAAACTTAAGGATGATGTAGATAAAGATAAAATGAACAGGAAATTTCTGCAAAGTTTCACAGTCTAATGGCCCTCAAAAGCCCTCAGAGGCATGCATACTTAGCATCTAGTAACAACAGGACACACAATATTACTTGAAGAAAAGATGATATTTGATCACTTCTGCCTCATAGGAAATACTAAGTATAGCTGTGATATATAAAGAAATACTTAGCATTGCTTCTCCATATTTTTGACCACTTAACTCTTTTGCTGAAGTAGGGAGGAAGTGGGAAGATAAAGTGGAAGATAAATTCAAAATACTGCTCTGATCAGAAGTTTTCTAATCTACTTTGACCCCTAACAGGGAAAATCAAACGCCTCCATTTTGGAGTTTTGCTCCCAGCAGAGTTGCTGGTACTTGACCACAGGGAGTGGTGCCAAAATTAGTGTCAGTGCTGACCTGAGTAAAAATGAGCCACAACACTAAAAAACAAACAAATAAATATTTTCATCTACTGAAATTATATTANATAGAATCATGAAATGGTTTGGGTTGGAGAATTTGAAGACCATGTATTTCCAACCCTTCTGCCATGGGCAGGAATATCTCCCACTAGACCAGGCTGCTAAAGGCCCCATCCAGCTGGATTGTAGAGAGAGTTGCAGAGAAACAGAGCTGTATCTTACTTCTGTATAGTGAGATGCTTAACAAGAAGCATTGCTCTTTTGAGCCATAGGAGGTCAAAAGACTCAACTCTTTGTGGTGAGGGAGCATAATGTCGCAGGAAGGTAACAAAGATAATTCCAGTTGTCTCTTTGGGTTCCTGGAGATGGAAGAGAACATGGTGAACTGATCAAAAAGTCCATTGCATGTATAATGTAATTATTACATTGTTATGCTGATTTATTACCAAAAAAACTATAGTTGCTTGCTTCATAGTGAAGCTCCACAGTTCTCCAGTGAACTTCCACAGTCCTCCATTATTTTACTATTACTCCATCGAGTTACATCATGGGAAAAAAAAAAACACTAATTGACAGTTATAAAACAGTTTGGTTGACATGTATCAAAAGAGGAGTTTAATTTTTTTTTAATGCCATTAAGATTGGGTACTAGTCTGTCAGGTGGCTGTTATGCTATCAGTATTAAATTCAGGCTGCTGAATTCCCATAACTTGGGAATAATAGTTCTTGTTAGAAGGGGCTGAGGTTTGTTTTCATTTGGTTTGTTTGTTTGGTTGGTTAGTGTTTTGGGTTTTTTTCAGAATGCCTGAAGTTTGTTAGGAAACCAAAAATAGATTAGCAGACTCTGCACCTGAAAGAGCATATTTTAGTATGCTCTGAGTGCCAGAACAGGCACTCTGCACTTACTAGAGATGATGCTTAGGTATTCTCCTGATTTCATCTCCACCCATGCCTAAGTAAATGCCTTGAATATAGTTGCTACCTGTCACCTGCAACATTTGCCTTGCGTCACTTTCCCACATTTAGAATCAGGTTTTTTATTTAACTCTTTCTACAAAGATAGAGCCTTTCTTCCTGAGTTGTTCCTAGCTGAAGACAGAGCAAAGGCATTCACATTATTCCTTGTACATATACTCATTGTTTGTAACAATGTCTGCCATGGGATATTCAATAGGAATTGAACAAATGGATTTCCCACAATTATACTGTTTTTTCTTAGGTAAACCTCAGTTGTGACAATACTGTCAATAACGACAAGACTTGTTTCCCTTCAGGTTCAAATGGATAGAACTTTTCCTGGTTCAATAGATGTACTAAACCAGTCAGCAATATAGAATGCTACAAGCTTAATGCTTGCCATATGCTGATGATACACCACTCTATGTACTGTTGTGTCAGGAAACAGAAAATACTGCCATCCAGATTTCGATTACCTATAAAAATAAAGCATCAATCAAATATCAGTGGCTTAAACTTAAGGATGATGTAGATAAAGATAAAATGAACAGGAAATTTCTGCAAAGTTTCACAGTCTAATGGCCCTCAAAAGCCCTCAGAGGCATGCATACTTAGCATCTAGTAACAACAGGACACACAATATTACTTGAAGAAAAGATGATATTTGATCACTTCTGCCTCATAGGAAATACTAAGTATAGCTGTGATATATAAAGAAATACTTAGCATTGCTTCTCCATATTTTTGACCACTTAACTCTTTTGCTGAAGTAGGGAGGAAGTGGGAAGATAAAGTGGAAGATAAATTCAAAATACTGCTCTGATCAGAAGTTTTCTAATCTACTTTGACCCCTAACAGGGAAAATCAAACGCCTCCATTTTGGAGTTTTGCTCCCAGCAGAGTTGCTGGTACTTGACCACAGGGAGTGGTGCCAAAATTAGTGTCAGTGCTGACCTGAGTAAAAATGAGCCACAACACTAAAAAACAAACAAATAAATATTTTCATCTACTGAAATTATATTAAAGATACTCAGATCCTCTACAGAGAGAAGCAGCAAAAGATCTAAACTCTACTTAGGATAGATTGTCAGAAATACACAAGCACCTTGCACTAAAAGCCTGGTTACAGCGCTGAGAACTGGGTATTGATTTATTCCAGTAGAAATACAACAAAGGATCTGCACTGTTTCCCTCAGAGTATACAGATGTTTCATTCAAATTAACCTCTTTATGTGAGTAGAGAAACATGCTTCATGAGACTCAAGACCTTTACATTTATCAGAGAATTTAATTCTAACAATTTACCATGGATTAAGAATCAGATTAAGCATGTATTACTAACAGTATCCAGCTGGAAAGATGTAAGTGCAAAACTGGGTTATATCAACACATTTGGCCAAAGATTATGTAAATAAATGCAAAAATCTAAACAGAATATCAGTATGTAGATATTTCCCTAAATGTTTCATTTGGAATTATTTTAATATCGTTGCCTATTTAATCAACTGCTGCAGGCACTTTACTAACCGTCTGCTGGATATCTGGTACTTGGCTTACAGGATCTTTGTATTCTCCAGGTTCTGCTAATCTGAAAATAGAATCTGAGATGCAGGCATTATTAGCAGCTAAAAGCTAGAATCTGGCTGAGTTTTCCTTGCTTTCTGAAGTCTGTGGTATATAGATCTTTTGAGGAATGTATGTACTGCATAATTAAATGATAACTTTAGTTAGATTTTATTAAATTGATGCTCATAAGACAAAATAATCTTGGCAGACAAAATAATCGTGGTCTTTACTTGGGTTACTTGTTTAACCCAAGTGCTTTGAATTAATTTGGAATTGAACATATTCCTCAATGATATTTTTCTTTATTAATGTCAAGTTTCCAGCTGAAGCTCAGCTTATTCCAAATACTAAAAGTTATGGAATAGAAGTTAGCCTTATCTCTAAAAAAAGTGGGTCAGGAGAACAATGTTGTCCAGAAAACAGAAAAATGGAACAGAGTTCGTTAGAAGAGGTCTGAGTCAGGAAATGCAAAATAATATATTGATTTAATAAGTTCAGATGTCCCCTTTACCTGGAATTATTTTAGAGTTTTAATAGCAATAATGATTTTCATAGAACCATCAGAACATGATAGAAGGCAAAAAACACTGGCAATACTTCTGGAAATCAAATGTTACTTCACACTGAATGTTTTTTTTTCACAATTCAGTTTTTAACATTATTCTTTACAAATTTCCTGTATTTGCTAATAATGCAGACATTTGGAGCATCATTTAAAATGGTCTTTTCCATGTTTGTCTTCCAGAATTCATTAAGGGTGTATACATGAACACCTTAAGCAGAATTCAAAGCGATTACTGCCCACATGGTGGAAAATAATGACTCAAAATCAATCCTTGGATTCAAATTGTAGTCAATTATGAAAATTATTTAGGGAAAAAAGTAAAAAGAAATGTCCTAATGAGCTATTCAATGATTTTAAATACTCTATCAAGAGCTCTAGGGTTTTTACTATAAATCAGAACATAAATTCTATTGCAATGTAGAAAGACTCATTCATTTTTTGAAAGACCAAAAGTAGTGTGTGACAGAATAAAGAATCCCTTCAGTGATGATTACGTAGTCATTGAATCCAGTTTGCTCATTGAGCTCACCTTTTATTTAAGCTTTCCTGAGCCTCTTCCACTTTTACACAGGATGGCTTCCTTATATTATTTTTTTTTTAAATTGCTGTCTAAGTATTTGCATTTTATACTCGTTGACTTTTCTTTATACAAAGTCCCAACTGCCTGGCCACATTTTCAATGCCGTATGGAACAACCCCCAGCACATTTACAGCCTTCACTGGAACACATGTGAACTGTTTCTGTAATGGCCCTGTAATGATTTCCTGTAAGAGGGAAAAATTCAGGTTGAGTATGAAATGTTCTCAAGGATCAGATGTAGTTTCCATTTTGCAGTTTTGATTTAGAGCAGGGAAATCAAGGTTTTTCACTGAAGGCATGTGAAGCTACTTATTGGACTGTTAGGTTACTGTGAGACATGTAATCAAGCGGGTTTAGTAGCAAGAGTTCAAGCTGTCCAGAAGACCAAACATGGTCAGCTTGTCCACCATATGGCCAAATTGAGACACAAGGTATGCCTAAATAGCGCCATTTTCAGTGCAATGGAATAAGCAGTGGAGACTTCACTTGTATATCTGGCCAGCGTATGAAAATAAAACTTAAATTGAATTAATTCTAATATAACTTTCACTTAAGTAGAGGGAGGGAAAGTAAGACCTTGGATGATAAAGACTGAGGAATTCATAAGCTTGCCATAAGCACACTACTTTTTTCCATGAATAATCTACAAATCTTAGAATCGCAGGATCAGAGAAAAAGAGGACTGTCAGGCAGCTGAAAAAAAGTTAATTTCACAGCAGAATAAAATGTCATTGTATGTTTTTTATCACTAACTTACCTAAACTGTTCTTAAAAATGTCCAGCAATGGGGATCCTGTAACCTCCTTAGGCAGGATATTCTTGTGTTCACTCTCTTAAAACAGCTTATGTAGAAATCTCTACAGAAACAGACCCTATCACAATATCAAAACCAAGTGAAGCAAAACAGAGACAGAGAATGGGGAAAAATTTTTAACAGCAAATTCTGATGTTATTTTTGATGTAATTGGTACTTTGGGATGTTATTGATACCATAAATCATTGGCATGTTTTCCACAAATGTGGTTTTACTAAATCATGAATCCCACACAAGGGAATAATTTAATCAATGTAGAACTGTAGATTCCTAATTTACAGTCTGATCAAGCTCAATTCAAATGATAGGACTCATAGAGAATGGGACAACTGTCCTATATGTATCTGATATCTTGCAAGCCAAGTCTTCTAAAATAGACACAGAAATGTAACTTTCTGCAAAAATGCACAAATTTTAAAAGCTTACTATATTTTTCCAATTCTGTTGTCACTTGGGAGCAAAAAACTCTCATTAGTGAAAAGTTAACAAAAAAAAAGTAAGAAAAATATTTATTAACAATAATGCAATTGTTTCTAAAAATGCTAACATATGTAAATATCATTTATGTTACAAAACTGACAAAATTAAGTGTCAGTAGCATATGGATATGGTCATTTATGTTGGTGTTTGCCTTTTTGTGCTGATGACAAAACCCATGCATCTGCTTGAAACAGATGCACTGTAATATTGCCTTTAACTAAATTCTATAGTGTCAAGAACCAAAACTACCCATTTTCATATTTCAAAGCATCGAGGGGATTTGCTTTCCAAAGTTTGAATTTTTTTATATGTAATGTAGAGTTCAGTGCTGTGACTGAGAATGATTTTAAAAGTAAATTGCTTGATACACAATACTAATGCCATATGTGCTAATACAATTGTTATGAGCAGCTGTTTTCTTCAATAATTTTTGAAACATAAAAAGGTTAATGTCCACATCTATAACTGCATTTTCTTATTCTCACTCTAATTGAATTTTAATTCTTTCTTTCTTCCTCCACTTATATCCAGACAAAGTAAAAAAAAGAAACAAAGCCAGAAATATTTAGACCATATGGATTCGCAAGTTGTGAAATGACTGCCAATTGCTTTCACAGTAATATTACAGCACAGTCATGCAAAAATTAATTGTATGTAAACATGACATATCTTCAAAACTATATTGTGACCAGAGGCAATATGCATAATAAATTTTATAAGGCACCAACAGCACTATTAAATTCTGTTACCAACTTGTTCTCATAAAAGAGCAGTAGATGCTGCAGACGAAGATCCTAATATACAAAGTCCTGACCATACACTGGGAGTGCTGCTGGCCAGCTTAACTCTTACTGCCTTTATATTCCCAGTGTGGAAACAACAATAATATTTTCTTAGTCTAAAAACAGAACACATGCTGTGAAGCACAAGTGCTCCTCCTAAATGAATGCATGACTGCCTTTAGTTTGATCTGGAAGATCAATCTAGACTCATGAACATGAGAGGAAGGATCCCAATAAACCTCTTGGTAACATATTCACATTAAAAGTAAAAAGGAAAAGAAGAAAGAAATAAATACTTCTAGACCTCCTTTTGCAAAACTGAGTTTTCTGCTAAAGGTTAAACAGTTAGATGCTTTATTTCCAGTTATCAGTAACTCAGATTTTCTTTAATAGGGCATTCAAGACCACATTTCAAGTATCTATGTATTCAATTTTGGTCCTTCTCTGAAAGGAACTGATAAGGATGTCCAAGACTTTAAGAATAGGGAGATTCATTTAACTTGATCCAGTGTTTACAAGGCCATTACAATTCATGTTATTACATCTTTATGATGTATTAAGAAATTAAAACTCGAAGTCCTAAAGAATAACTTGATTAGGTCATATTAATCCATATTATTGTAGTATGCAATTTTTAAACTACACATTATACACAAAGACACAGTTCTGTATCATTAAAGTGCAAATGAGAATGCTTTCTGTTATTTTGGAAGAAAAATTATGAAAAATAAAGGACATGCTGAATTTGCATCTATTTTTTTTTTAAGAAGTAAACAAACTCAGAAAACTCTTTCCTGAAGACCTGAAAGAAATGTTTTGCTATATTAAAATAATGTTGAATGAGAACAATAATGTCATGATAGGCAATCTGTTCTTTCCCAAGCTGCCGTAGAGAGAGAATGAAGTGGAAACTCAGGAGATCATATATTCAAGGCCAGAAGGCAAAGCTGTGAACATCCAAAGAATCATAGTGAGAAAAATGCAATGTGAAATCCGTTGTAGTTTTTCTTCTTAAATAAATAAACATTCAAAATTCTTCCTTAGTGTCTCCACATACTCTAAATGTCATACTTATTCAGGGTAGATGAAAATAACAAGCTGAAAGGAAAGCAATATAGTTTAGTTTGCTTTAGATTGCTTTTTATTTATAAAGAGAAGAACCAGCTATCACTTTTTGACATTTATAAATAATTATTTAAATGCAAAGCACACTTAAAAAAAAGAAAATATCAGCTAAGGATGTTTACTCAATAATAAGTAAAACTGGCAATCCTACTGAAGACTGCTGTCATGTTGTACTGGTTGCCTTATCTCATTCAGGGAAACCTTGTCCACAACTCAAGAGAAAGTTGTACTGATGTGTACTGATATTGGAAAAACTGATGATAAATTTATTATAAATGCATGGGAATTAAGCAGAGAAAAAACCTTACTGTATTTTTTTTAACACTGTGACTGAAAAAAAAATTTTTTTTAGAGTTCTTTTAATGTCCTCTGTGAGATAAACTAAAAACACTAGTTAAAAGACACTACTCCTTTGAAAAAGTAATCTTGTTATAGACCAGAAGCTCCTTAGACATTATATTCCAGGTGGCAGAAAGATTTTCCATGAGTTGGACTGCCCTTTGGAAAAAATTCCATCCAGCACTGTTATCTTAAAAATAAAGGGAATAGTGATTTTTAGCAAAAAAAATCCCATTTTCCTTTTGAGTAAAAATAAAAAGGACTAATATGCAGGTTTAAAGTATTTGTTGACCAATCCTATGAGCTGACAATATTTGGAGTAAATCAACTCATTCAGATTGTAGCCTTCTTTTTCCCTAGTCTGAACAGTTCATAGTAATAGATAAAAGAAATAATACACATAGCGAAAGCATTCATTTCTGCCATGAATTATTGATGAACTACTTTAACAACAGTTAAAACATCATCAAGGGCTTCCATAATTTATTAATGAACAAACTTAATGGTCAAAGTCTTTATGTCACCGATATGAGAACTCTGGACAGACTATTTTTGGACTTGCCAGGGAACTCATAACTTCAAAAGGTTTTAATGGAGATTTATTTGAACTGTTTGTGAGTAAACTATCTCATGTGTATAAAAGACCATTCTGAAAAATACAATTCTGATAAAAAGGATCACGTTACTCAGTTACAGAGTGTTTTCATTGAAATTATATTAAGAGATGCAAACACTCGGGGCAAACAAGAAACTGCAGACAAAATATTACCATGATACATATATTTGGAATGCCAGTCCAAATCAATGGTGATCTATATATGTGACAGCAACTACAGCATTGGTCATGTGATAGGCTAAACTTAGGAGTGAGCTTTACCACCAAAGCTGATATATAGGCCACAACTATCTTTGGCCTCAGTATAAGCACATGTCTGATGACAGCATACTGGTCTCCCTGTGTTGCCATTTTGTGTGAGGAAAGAATTTCCAGCAGAAATCACATACAAAAAATTTAGTTAAAGTGTTCATTAAGACTGACTCAGTCATCTCAGAATGTGAACCTGTACTGTAAACTTTGGGGCAGGCAAAGCATCTAAAGAAATTCTTCTCTCTCTCTCTCTCCTCTACCTTTTCTGGGAGGATCAGAGAGGAAGCGGTTTATGAACCCTGGACTGAATCAGAGTTCATGTATACAAAACATCTCTAGTTGGCTACACAACCACATGATTGCTATAGTGAGCATACGGGAATGCCTAAGCTTTCCCACCAAGGATAATGCAGGGGGTAACAAAATTCCCTACTTCTAATTTGAATGATTTAATATATCCTATATATGTAATATAATTTTATAATTCACTCATTTGGAAGGTCTTTCAATATGTTTTTCTCCTGAACAATTAAGCTACTGAATTTTACTTAATAGCAGAATTCATAACACCAATTTTTTTGTCTGATTGCTTCATGTTCTTTCTCTGGAAAGATATTTTTTTTCTCATGTTTGCAATTTCTTTACATATTTTATATTAAACTTATTAAAATTCATTTACAGGCCAGCTCTTCCAGAAATATTATCCTATGACTGATGTAGAACACTGAACATTTTTTAATTGCATATTTGTTATACCAGGATACTGGCTAACAAGCTATTTCATGAACCAGTTCTAGCATGGCACAACATTTCAATGTACAAAATATTATTGCCAAGCCCTATTTAGTTTTGAATATGAATTCATAAACCTCAAAAGTCTCTAGTTGATTGGAAGCCAACCTAAAAATCTAGCAAACTGCCCTGAATCATATAGACAACTTTTTGGCTTTCTGTATGCCAATCCCTGCTGTAGCTGCCTTCTCATTTAGAGTTTCATTATCCCTTCTGCCTTCCATTTCTATATATGCATTTGACATTACTTTTAATGTAATAAATAGGATAATGATGAACAAATGAACTGTTTGAATAAGTACTCACCTATTAATATCAATAACTACATGGAAATTAAGTTAAATGAAAGCTACAATTTCGAATCCTCCATCAATAAAAAAAACCCCGTTGCACAGAGATAAACTTCTGTCCTTTCATGGAATATATTTCTCTTACTAACCTAAATGTATCTGGTATTATGATGCACAGAAATTATTTTATAAGGTAAAATGAAAAATATAGAATTTTAGTGTTTCCTTGCTATCTTCAATGAATTATGTTAAATGCAGACATTTCAATCAATTGATTTATAAAAATTATATCCATGCTACCTGTACTCAGCCTGCATAGTGAGACAGGTCATGCAGCCATCTGTATTTAACCCAGTTTTAAAGTTTGCTTTGACATTAACTTTTATACTTCAGGTGCTGTGATTAAATAAAAATGATGAATGATTGCTGTAAATGACTACTTAATTGACCAGGGTACAATGTTGCCACTTCTCAGGTGTAACCTCTAAGCAATTTCCGCTTTCTCTCCTGATTTATTTAGAGTAGTAACTTTTGATTCCCAGTTATTTTTAAGTCTTCATATTTTTCTCCCCATTCAACTATTTCTCCCTCCCCACACGATTTCCATTCACATTTTTAAGGAGCAGATGTAATTGTGAAAGGTGTCAGTGTTCCTACAAACATTTGATACTGAGGTATTGCCTCTTTCAACTACTGTGGAACAAATTTATTCTAGAGATTTCTAAGTTAGATGTGTGCACATATAGCTACCTAGCTGGGATTCCCTTATAGTCAAGACACAATTTTTCTTATTCTAGACTAAGACAAGCTGTCATCTACAAATCTCTACTCCTTGTAAGTGACCATCAGGGGAAAAAACAATTACTACATTAGGCATAGATGTTAAATGTTCAGTGAGTGTATCTGATATATAAAATAATCTCATTCTTTTCAGATCCTCAGACACAAAATACTAGAAATTGTATGGCTGGCTGGATTTCAGAAGAATTTCATTCCCCTTAAAAGGGAAGAGGAAGACAAGACAACAATATCAAAGTGACTGAGATTCTGTTGCACATTGACAAAGAAAGGCAATTATCAAGAGCCTCACATATAATGCATCTCATAGGTAATGACAGAGTTACTGCCCAGTCTTCCTGACTTTCTTGCTTCCTTTTTTGTACAACTAGTTATATTCTATGGCTGCCCTGGGTCACTTCAATCAGTGTTTATCTCTATTTATATTGACTGTCTTAATCAAAAAAGAAAGGAAAGCCCATTTTCAACATATATTTACATCTTTAAAATCTCCAAAGTGGTTTTGATAAGAGCGCTATTCAGGTATGGAGGTCACTGCAGGATTTTGTCCCATACAACATCTGTTAATCTTTGCTCAAAATGTATGCAATATTTTCTTACAACACTTGATCACATCAAGTAAAATGGAGAATCCTTTTTCAATATCCATTGATGTTATTTTATATGCTGGAGAACTGCCATTAGGTCTCCTGGAATCTTTTCTTTAGGAAAAGAAGTTCTCTTCCAACTTATCTACTAGACACATTTTCA
The DNA here is from genome assembly GCA_013400935.1 of Turnix velox. Classification (NCBI taxonomy): domain Eukaryota; kingdom Metazoa; phylum Chordata; class Aves; order Charadriiformes; family Turnicidae; genus Turnix; species Turnix velox. The sequence continues at coordinate 238,075 of VZTY01010379.1, read as the reverse complement.
AAATCTTGTTTTAACCTGCTTGTTGTTCTCTGTCCCCTTTTCATTCTTCACACCTATATTGAAGTATTTTGTCCCCAAAATTTAAAATATTCCTAAATCTGAGGACTCTCAATAGTCAATTAGAATTTGCATTACAAACTCTCTGTCTTTATTATATAAGCAGTTTCTGTTAAAAAATACTGGATTGAGTTGCTCTTTTTCTGTAACTCCAGGCAGTACTGACTCATGTTCAATTTATGATCCCTTACAACTCCTACGTTCTTTTGTATATCACTGCTAACCAGTTATTGCTATTCTACATTTAATATCTGTGCAATTTTTCTCCTTTCCAGCAGTAGTACTTTGCATTTTTCTTTATTGAATTTTGTCTTCTCAGTTTTGAGCTTTTTCTTCAATTTATCAAAATAATGCTGAAATCCTATCCAATGCTATAGAGTGCTTATAAACTGTTATAGCTCATCTAATCTACAAATGCTTTTAGTGTACTTTAATCGTTGTAGTCAATATTTTTTTTAAAAAAAAGGTGCCTGGAACAGACAGCTAATACACTTTCTCAATAAAACTGGGATAATAATTCTTTGAAAACAGCAGCCTTTGAAGGCAAGTAATATTTATAATTCTCAAAAAGGGACTGACACTGAATAAAAAATATCAGGTGTCTTCCAATCTCTCTTTTTAAGTTTCTGAAGGAATTTATAATGTCATATTTCCAGAATTCTGTTGATTTCTAGGTATGTCAGCTCAGGATGAGAGTTATACTGTCACATCATCCAGTATCAGTCAGAAGTTTTTTCACATTCTAAAGCATTTACTGCTCTGTGCTGTTGAAGGAAGGATATTAAGCTTGATGACTTTTCTGTCTGATCCAGTGCTGCAGAATCTAAATTCCTAGCCACAGTGAAAAAACAGAGCAACTCTGAGTGAGAGCACAACCGAAAAACAAAGGTATTGTAGTGCTGTAGAGTTATAGAGTCCTAGCCATGTAAAATTTTTGCTTAATATCAAGTAAATTTTTAGGGAAGTTAAGGGATTTTTTTGAGAGAAGGGTTATTTTGCTCATAAATGGAGCAGAGCTGATTGGTGTATCATCAAGGGATGTGGATAGAATATTGAGATGCTTTTTGCTGAATTTACTTTTCAGAGAAGAACCGGTCTTTAAAGCTTTTAGAGATTTTAATGTTACTGAATCTAGATGGTTTTGAAAGGGAAAAAATAAAGCAAGCCAACAGTACTTCAGTGCATGTGCACATTTCAATAGTGTGAAGAAAAGTCATGTTGCAGAGGGATAGCAAGTCTCAAATACACAACCACTAAACTTAATTCTTGCAGGACCTTGATGTAACTGGGAATTCAAAAAGCAGCTTTTTCCTTTTTCTTCTCTAGCAAATTTTCACTTTTCAACTGCTAGTTTGCTCCTTTTGACTTCATTTAAGCTTTTAGAAGTGAAAGCTGTCCCCACCTTCCTGACCTCATAGAAGACACATCAAAGAGCAGAAAGAGAAATTTGTTTTCTAGATGTATAAATGTTCTGCTAAATGCTAATGAACAAATCAGTCCTATCACTACATTTAATTTGCTTTGATAGAAGATGAGGGAAAAGTGGAAAGTAATTTCTTCTCAGCTCTTTTTCTCTTGGAGAGGAACACTGTTGGCAAAATTTGAAATTGTGTCTTCAGTTCAGTTACACCATAGATGGCAGAAATATATAGACAAGGAAGCACAGACTTTTCTATAGAAGCTAAAATATGACTCCACTGTAATAAAAAAGAAACACTGCAGAGGAGACCTTTTTTTTTCTTTGTAGACTTGCTTCAGTTTTGTTTGAGATTTTCCATAAAGTTGCTACCGTGTTTTCCATAGACTTAGGAACCAAAAATACTAATAATATGGTCAATTAAGGAGGGTGAGTCTAAGTTACCAACTTTTTAAACTAACAAAATGCTATGTGATGGTGCTAGTTATATCACCAGTCCTCATTTGATAATTTCAGAGAAGACTCTTGATCTATTATCAAGGACTTATTTTTTCACATTACAGTCATGTAGTTTCTGTATTAGAGTTGGCTCATAGCCATGACAAGATGCAAGTGGAGCAAAGGTGCTCTACTGTAACTCATTCCAGATAGAGTAGTGAAACAACGTTTTTTTTGGCAAACTCTTCTCATCAAAATAATGATCACACTACTGAAGTTTTCTGCACTATGTTTTTCTATAAGACGAGGAATAATGACCAAGCAGTAGATGAGATGAATGATGCTTTATTGGCAAAGAAACTTGTAATATTTACCTATACATAAATAGTCTTCTTTATATAATGACCTTGGAAGGAGTGAAAAAATCAATATAACAGAAACTTTCTATGCACATTGTCACCCAAAGCAGCAACAGCTGCATGCATTGAACATGCATGTCCAGAACAGACATGTATGGAAGACTGATATCTGTATTGAAGATTAAGATATGTATTGAAGATTAAGATATGTATTGAAGACTGAATGAGAGAACAGTATTTTGTACACTTTTTCTTTGCTTGAATTAAAAATCACATATTTAAAAATATCTGTCATAAGCATTTTTTTTAAACCATGGTAGGAATCAAGAACATGTAAAAGTAAATATTTTTTCAGTATTTCCCTCACATGCTGTACTTTTTGCATGTATGTCTGTGATTCTGTTTCCCTCTCATTTGAAATCTGTAGTTAAATGACTATTAGCTTTTAACTTACAAGAACTTGCCCCAAAAAAATTCTGTCTTCAAATGTATTTTGGATTTTTGCATATAAGTAAACTAAAATCAAATTCTTATAAGTGTTTTTCATATAATTTCCACTCTCCTTATTGCCCATTCTTCCATCCTAACTGGATTTAATCCAATCATCCATGACCATTAGGCCTCTGCCTGACATTCTGAAGGGAAGCACGCTTAGATCTCCTTTTAATAATTTAAAGAACAGGCTAGCCTGATGTGAGGAATAATCTGTCCCAGGACTTTTATTTATTTCAAATTGTTCTGAAAATACTTTCCAAAACAGGCACAGTTACTCAGTTCTTGTCAGGTAAATTTTTTTCAAGATCAAAACATTGTAGAGTAGTACATTTCTCTGGTTACAAGTATTAAAAAAGCCATGTGTTTGCAGGGAACATGACAAAACGCAATAGTAATTGACGCATTTATCACAAAAGAGTAGTCCTACATAAATCGATCTATGTTTGTTAGTGCATTGTAGTAAAGATAATATATACCAGTTCTCAGACAATCAGCCTTCTATTAATTTCTTCCATGGATTTAAGACAATGAAATATTGGATACTTACAGAGCATGATAAACACAAGACTATTTTATTCCCTTAGGAAATATTTATATATTTTCCAATGCAAATGTATATTTATTAACATTGAAGTGAGGTCAATAAATGGTTATAGTAATGATGCTGGGAAAATAAGTACCATGCAATTTCTTTTTTTTTTCCTTCCCTCCACTTTTATGCATGCAATCATAAGCCACTCTGATGATAAATTGTTGAATCTCATTGAAAGAAATGCCTAACACTGCAGAATATCTTAAAATGACAACTATTACAAGGAAGAAGCCATGGAGAAAGACAGTATGCTCTGAAGGAAAAGTAGCTTTTAGGAGCTTAATTTATTCTACTCTGTTTTTATCATTTGGTCACATCTATTACACTTTACTGGAAATGAGCTCTCTCATGAGAGGGACATGAGATCCCTCAAAAGAGGTTAGTTCATTTGCCTTGTGTCTGCAAATGTAGCTTTTATTGAATTCAGAGAATTTAAAGTAAGAAATTTACTCTTGGTATAGCTGTAGTAAAAAAAAAATCATCAAAGCCATCGCATGAATAAACTATTGGATAGAGAGTAATGGAACAATGGAGATAAAAATAAGGAAAAGGACTGTCTTTTACCAAAATAATTTTGTCTTAGAAGACAAGAATGAACATGATATTAATATCTTATGGAGTAAAACAGAAAGATAACAGAGATTACTTACCCATTTCACTACATATGACAATGACATTATTGTCAATTAAACTGCTGTGTCCAGAGTCCTGAAAGTCTCTTGCTATATTGGTGGGGTTTTTAATCATTAGTGGGATATCACTGAGTGTCACAGAGACCAAAATCTGAAGACAATTCATAAAAGAAGTGAGTAATTCTATAGATACATAAGTATCTAACAGAATTGTCATAATTATTGCAACTTTTGAATGTATATTAGGTTTGGTATTTCAAAGTTTATGCCAATGTAAAAATCAAGAAAATACTGTTGAAGAGACTATCACAGTCTGATAATTTCTCTTATAGCCCTTCCCACAGACAATTCCACATATCACATATGAGAATTTCCTGAATGATGAATCTGGAAGGGGTTTTTTCCTATTAAATTAATAATAATACCAGCACTTGTATCCTTGCACTTGGAAAGAACTGAGTACCTCTCAAAGCTTTAGAACATACAACATTTCTGAGTGGTACTGAATGCACTTAAGCTACAGAGCACATCTGAACCTATCTGTAATAAAATTTAAAATAATAAAATAAAAACTTGTTAAGGCTTCAATCTGTTAATGTAAAAATAGAAAACTAGAATGTTAAGTACTAGAATAGATGGAAGTAAACTTTCTTAACAACAGTAATGAATTAATTTCCTTTCTTCTTGCACTGATCTGATCAGTGCCCTAAAGTAAAGCAAATGGCCTATGTCATATTCTGTAGAAAAGTAATTGGTGGCAAACAGATCTTGGGCATTTAGCAAAGTGCTGTTTGACTTGAACTGATTTTGCTTTGCAATATATAATTTCTTTGAATGGAAGAGTTACACACTTTTTTATTATTATTTTGCTTTTAAACTGTGCTTCAAATTTTGCTTTAATTCACTATGATCTACATATTATACAATCTGATTCAATCATAGCTTGAAGTAATTGAGAAGACGGTTTTCTTCTTTTAAAGAGCTTGAAGGGCAAGTGTAGCAAAGTAATGTTATGTAGACATGAAAATCTTTTTTTCTGATTACTAAAGTTCCAGCTCAATATCTTGTAAGAAAGAGTTGATGGCCGATGAGGCAGCTTCCTGTTGTTTCTGTAACAGAAGAAATTAGAATTTGGATTTGGAGTTAATTTTCTTTAGTGAATATTGCAAGGGAATTACTTTTGATTTCTTAAGGTTAAAGTTGCTTTTTAGCACCTCGTTGAAGCAATCCTTGAACTTCCAGTAATATGAACTTAACAGAAGAATATTAAGGCTGTGGAATCTTTCCAGAGATACAGGAAATGTATTGAGATGATACTAAAATGAAAGAGCCCAGTGGTGAAAGAAAAGCAGATACTGGGAATTTATCTCCCCTTATCTTAGACATGTACAGTATAGACATCACTGTCTAAGCCAAGCATATGTTACTAATCAGATTCCCTTTGTAGTCAAAGGAGAGATTCAGATGTTTTTCTAACATTTGATGGAATTTGGGATGATGCAATTCCCACCTGTAAAGTGTCTTTTTCTTTACTACAAAGCGAACTAGTTTAGATGTAGACATGAAGATAGTTATGTTTGGTTAAATAAATGCCACTTCGAAATACTGCAAACAAGGCCAAGAACAAACTGCTTTGCAGGTATATTCATGACTATTTTTTAAACCACAGTCCAATGCTGATGGAAAACCACAATGAAAACCACAATGAAAAGTAAATTGTAATTAAAAAAATCAGGGTAGGTTATTTCTTAAAGCACTGTTTTGCTTTTAAAGAAGAGTAATTTTTTAAAAAAATGATAGTAAATGCTGGTTAGCACTTGTTAATTTGCTGCTCTGCAGTCTTCTACAGATTGCTTTTAAAAATGCCCACAGATCAAAGGGGCTGCTTGCATTCATCAGCACAACAATGTTCTGATATGTAAAAGGAAGGAATAGCTCAGATGAGCCACAAAGAACAAATGAGCAGTCTTATGAAAAGCTTGTTAGCAGTGGATAGACCTGAAGAAGCTAGTTTGTAGCCTGAAAAAAAACAAACAGCACAAATCTTTCAAAGTAGTCAGTGAAGAAACTGTGAAATTACATCCAAGCTTTTATACATATATTTTTTTTAAATATATATGTACAAAGATATACATGAACTTCATCATCTAAAAAAATTACAATGTAAGTTCTCTGTATTATCACAGTTCTTATTTTATTGATCCTTCTTATGCAAGAGCTCTATGCCTTCAGCCTTGTTGCTTTTCTCTGCATTCCTCTCTTTTGCCTCTAAGAAGAGGGCCTTATGGCTGCTTCAGGTAGCATAATCAAAGGAGGATGCTGCATTGATTCACATCAAGGTATTAAAATATGCTCCAGATTGCTTTTTATCTCCCTTATTTTCTGAACATCTTAAAATGATAGAATCATCTTGGTTGGAAGTGACTGTTTCTATCATTTAGTCCAGTGATTAACCTAACTCTTAATAGAATCACAGTTGGAAGGGACCTTCAAAGGTCATCTGTTCCAACATCTCTTCAGTAAGCAGGGACTAACATGATCCTGTATTAGATCAGGTTGCTCAGAGTTTCATCAAATCTGTCCTTGAATGTCTCTAGGGATGGGGCCTTTCACCACCTCTCTTACAAAACATTCCTAAATTATGTCCTTAATTTCTATGTCTACTCGTCTCTTAAATAGCTCCAGGGATGATACCCGGGCAGCCTGTTCTAATGCTTAATAATCCTTAAAGTGTAAATGGTTTTCCTAACATCCAATCTAAACCTCCCCTGGCACCTCTTGAGGACATTTCTTCTTCTCCTTTGCTCTGTTACTCGGAAGAAGAGACCAATCCACACCTCTCTACTACCTCATTTCAGGTAGTTAAAGAGAGAACAACTACCTGAACTAAATACTTTTAGGAATCTTTTATTTTTAATGATTTTTATAATTTGTGAAGAGAACTTCTTTATCTAAAATGATGCTCAGGTAAATTTCATTCGTTTTACATTTACTCTGGAGCATTTAATTTCTTTTTGCAGATCTTGGGGAGATGTCTTTCTTTATGATTCCTTCCAAAAATCTAAGTAATTCTGTGCCATTGCAAAATTTTGCTCCTTAGCTCTCTTTAAAGATAATATAAATAAGATAGAATCATAGAATCATAGAATAGTTTGGGTTGGAAGGGACTTTAAAGATCATCAAGTTCCAACACCCCTGCCAAAGGCAGGGACACCTCCCACTAGATCAGGCTGCTCAGTGCCATGTCCAGCCTGGCCTTAACCACCTCCAGAGAGGGGGCATCCACAACCTCTCTGGACAACCTGTCCAGTGTTTCACCAACCTCACCGTAAAGAATTTCCTTCTTATGTCAAGTCTAAATCTACCCCCTGATGAAATAACATACTTTATCTGCGGCTTTAAGATGCATACTGTTGACCTTTATCACAATGAACAATCATTATTTAGTCATTAATCCATGAAAATTCTGCCCTATCTCCCAAGCTTAATTAGTTCATTCATGACTTAGGAAAGATCTTAAAAAAGTCCTACTGAAAATGGTTCTTCTCTGCCCTTCACTTTCCCCTAAACACAAAGAAATGAGACACAACTAAGACACTAAAACAAAGAAAGAAATAGAATAAATGTGTCCAGTTCCAGGTTAACTACATAGTCAGACAGTATCATGTTTCCAGCTTTGAATACTGAATTTCTTATTATGTTGACTGTTTGAACTCCAAATTGATAGCATTTTTTACTTTTAAAGTTGTAATTAAATAAAAGTAGGTATCAATCATCATGAAAAAGCTTTGCACTAGGATATAAAACTGTGGGGAAATCAATATATTTTATTCATCAAAGTGTGATTTTTATTATTATTTTAATTTCAGAAGATAAGATTTGAGCATCCAAATGGTTTTGGGATAGGCTGGCTAAACATTCTTGAATAAAGTATTTTATATTTTCTTTTACTTCATAATACATATGACAAAACTATACTTACATCAGCATATATAAACCCAGAATTCTGTTTGATCAGAATAATATTTTAGAACTTTCATTCAGAAATACTTTTTGAAATCATGAAATGCTTCTCAAAAGACAATTATTATGTAGTGCTCTGAAGCAGTATGAAGTTCTTTTTTGTTAGCTGACTGACTTGAAAATATCCTAAAATTTGTTTACTAGGAAAGATGTACAGGATAACCTTACTGGTGGTGCCATATGGAATAATTACAGTGACAGTCCCCACAGGGGTAATGTAAAAGGATCTGTTTTGTACAGTCAGAGCGGTAAATTAATACCCCAAGGATTAACTCGACAAACTCTCAAGCAATCAATAGAGAAATAATTGTTTCATAGACGCTGAATTTTACCCTGCTAAGTTGTCATTGTCCTTCTGCCGTACTGGATTGCTAATGGGAATGATATCTGCTAAGGAGGAATTGGGACAGGTCTAGCACTTGACTGTGTTCCGAGTGACCACAGTCACACACACAGGTAACATAATATCATTATATCAGCATAGCATCTCATATACTTATTTATTGCGTTGTATCAGTCTTGTGGATATGCTGATGAAAAAACCTCACAAGCCTTTGAGCCTTTGACAATAGGTAAGGATAAAATGATCGTTCTTGTTACATGGAATTTTTTTACCTATTCATTCAGTATTCCATGGTGATTTCAGGCAGCATTTTCAGTGAGTCTGAGGAAAGCAACATGATTTTTAAACACCCTGTAACAATTTGACATCAAGCATGATGGCTATATAATTTCTTCCTTTTGCACTGAGCAATGTGTTGAAAAAAAATTTAAACAAGAACAATGATCTGCATTGCTAAATTCATTACTCCAAATAATTTTATTTTAGTGACAGTGGTCAGTTCTCTTAAATTTTTAAATTGTAGGAAGGATCATTTTGAACTTTTACAGCTGAGAACATTTTTAAGTAGCTTTTTGAAATTCAATATGCTATGTAAAGATTTCTGCTTTAACACAACTGCAGTTTTGTAAAAGGTTGAGTATCAGAGACTATTTTAGCATGAAACTGAACTTTCTGTATGACAACAGAAATTTGCAGAATATATTTGATGTATAAAAACCCTGCAGAGCCGGAGTGCCTGCAGGTTTCAAATAATTTAGATGATACATATTCTTTAAGTACTAAATGCACATTATTTTCCGTGTACTGAAGCAATTGTATTAAACACTGTGTTTACATTTGCATCAACAAAGTTTTTGCCTGTAGAGACCTTAATTTTGGTAACATGATAAATGCACTGAAATAAATACAGACACTATGTCTGCACTGTGAAAAAGCTAAATGAATGCCAAAAGGATTAACCTTCATCATGGGGTATGCTGATTATTATTTTAGAAGTTACTTTAAAGCATGGTTCCACTAAAGAGGTTGCTGAGGGGGGGGTTGGATGTGAGAAAAACACTTCCAGTCCAACATGAATAAAAGACTCATTCAAATTCAGCATTTTTTTATCTCTGTCACATCTGCTTTAACAATTTCAATGAAGTCTGGTGCTGATTGTACAATAACAACATGCTGTTCTGAAGAGCATCACCAAACTGGAAAAATAGGGGTTTGATGGATGGGATGGATCACTTGCTGTGTAAGGAGCTGGTTGAATGGTCGCACTCAAAGAGTTGCAGTCAATGTCCTAGTGGAAACCAGAGATGAGTGCTGTTCTTCAGGGATCAGTACTGAGACCAGTGTAATTAAACATCTTTGTTGGAGATATGGACTATGGGACTGAGTGCACCCTCAGCAAGTTTGCAGATGACACCAAGCTGTGTGGTGCAGTTGATACACCTGAAGGTAGGGATGCCATCCAGAGGGACCTTGACAGGCTTGAGAGGTGGGCCCAAGCCAACCTCATGAAGGTCAACAAGGCCAAGTGCAAGGTCCTGCACCTGGGTCGAAGCAATCCCAAGCACAGATACAGGCTCGGTGGAGAGTGGCTTGAGTGCAGCTCTGAAGAGAAGGATTTGGGGGGGTCAGTGGATGCAAAACTCAATATGAGCCAGGAGTATTCAATTGCAGCCCAAAAGCCACATGAATCCTGGGTTGCATCAAGAGGAGTGTGAACCAGCAGGTCAAGAGAGGTGATTTTCCCCCTCTAGACTGCTCTGCTGAGGCCCCTCCTAGAGTACTGTGTCCAGTTCTGGAGTCCTCAACATAAGAAGGACATTGAGCTGTTGGAGCAGGTCTGGAGGAGGGCCATGATGATGATGGTATGGAATGATTTGCTTTCTTGCATAAGCTTAAATTCAAAGAAATTTTTGACCTGTAGTTCCTGTTCCTTGAAAAGTTTGAAACTCCAGAAGAAGCACACATCCACTTTGAAAAGGTGCTTTCAAAAACTGGATATGTTGTCTTTATGTATTTGAATATTGTACATGATATTGTGAGCCATTTTCTCTCTCTTTTCAGAATATTTTAGTCGTACTAAGAGGCTCTGTGGAATTATTGTGGTCAGAGAAATTTATTTCAGGTGTTGTAAAATTGATAAATTCTTCTTTGTCATAGGACAAATAGACATTATTTTTTTCTTAAATTTTAAAAATCATTACTTTAAAACATCTGTCAGGGAACCTGGTGCCCAGACCCTCCAGGGACAGACTGATTGTCTCTGGAGCTTTTTACTCTCTCTTTGCCCACTTAAAGTGACTAGGCAGAAACCAACTAGTCAAATTTGACTGACTCTCCATGGAAGTGATTTAAAGTTGTATCTCAAAGGCAGTACAAGCAAATGACTTCTTATGTGTTCCAAGCAAAGGATCTGATTGCATTCTTTATTGGCTCAATTCCAAAGTAACTTATGAAATGCAGGCAAATTATGATAATTAAAAATAGAAGAGAAATTACTTAATGAGGTTTGAAATTCTCTACACATACATAGTGTTTTTTTAATCCAAAGTGCATAAAGTAGGGATTATCTTTTTTCCCCTTTTCTACTGAGAACAAGTCAAAAAAATGGAAAAAGAATCCATGTATTTTACTAGATCATCAAATTATTTTTATGTCTCATTTTTATGGTAAATAACATGTAAAAGACATAAAAATTTGATAAAAACTTTTTGTTGCTATTATTATGCAGTAAATTGTAAAAGTTCACAATAAGGATCTTGGTACATTGGGGATAAATTAATTTGCAAAATATGCATCCTCCTTTCTTATGTACAGTAGCTTTATTTCTTCTAATCCATTTTTCAAAATGTATTATGCTCTGTGGCCAAAAATTGTACAAATGCAAATAGAAACATATTAATGACAACTGAGCAAATCGTGAAACCCCTTACTTCTCCTGACACCTTCAAATAACTGTAAATGCTTTTAGGTCAGTACATTCTGTACTATTTACATAATGATTTTCCAAAGTGGTCCTGGATTCTCAGTAATCACCATGACCTTCCCACAGAAAAGCAGAATCCATAAGTACAGAGGAACTGGAAGTACAGTGACAAAGAGACAGAGAAGGAACCTTTTTCAGCCTTCTGCCTACAGTAAATATAATTTATTTTCTGTTTCTTTTTGAAGTTAACTCACCTGATGCATATTAATATTTACATGACAATTTTTGTTCAACTGATATCCATCTCAGTTTCCATCTATGAAAAAAGTTATTTTAATTGAAAAGAAAAAAAAGGTGAATAAAAAATATTCTCACAGATGTAGGCCACATAAGAAGTTTTAAAGAAAGACAGGGATGAAAATATATTGGACGGTTAAAACCAATAAGGTGTCGATCTTATATAGTCTTGTCCAGCTTTATAGTTTCACTGGTAAAAACAAAATCACTAAAAAAATCAATACTCCAAAAGAAAGTAGGTGAGAAAACAAAGTCACATAATACTGGTTCAGTCTACTGTATCATACAAGATGTTTTCTCTGTGTATTACCCTGAAACTAAATTAAGATTTGAAACTGCATTAAGGTTGAAAACTGCAGTGCTCAAGCATTAGGAAGTTGAGCTCAAATGCTCCTATCTGCAAAAAATAACACTTTATCATATAACTAATGACTACCGTAGTGCTTAGTAGAAAGGGATGCTATAAATCTTGGATAAAAATAGCTTTCAAGAAATATTCTTCATACATTTAATTTCTCTGTAATTAGGAACTTAAATCCCTCTATATATACACACATTTACTGCTGGCTGGGTGTTACTGTGTAATCAAACCCAAGAACCTTACAATTCAAGTGAACAGAGGAGTCCATAATGAAGAAATACTGAAGAAACATAAAACACTAGATTTAGTTTGTAGATGTGGAATATGTAGAGTTGTGTATGGGGAAGCTGGCTAATTATCAAGACCTGAGCAAGAGATTTTAAACACTGGAATTATTCCAAGAAAAAAAAATTCAAAATACAACCCACAAAACCTAAATTTTCTACTTGAAATATTTTAATTTCTTATGAGGTTTAAATGCAATCCCACCATACTGAAAGGATTCAGGGTACCTATTGAGAAGTTAAATAGTTTCATAAGTTGTAAATTAATTATAGCCTATACGTGTGGTTTTCACCCTTAAGGTGTTGAGACCACTTAAAGCTGTTCTAACAGGGTCTTTTTGAACACTCCAAGCAACCTGATCTAGTTAAAGATGTCCCTGTGCACTGTGGGGAGTTGGACTAGATGACTTATGAAGTCGCTTCCAGCTCTATGACTCTGATTCTGTAAGAATCATATTATTCAAAGTAATTATAGCACATTGCACATAAGGATGAGGTAACTGATTTGGGGGGGTTTGTCTCTGCTGGTTATGAGGCAAGCACAGATAATTTGATGCAATGGATAAAAAATAAAAGTACTTCAGCACTGCAGTCACAGGAATGGCTAAAGCATAACTGTAGAAGCACTTAAGCTTGCTTTGAAGTGACTCTTTCAGGTATGATGGCCACCCCCTGAGATTGCAAGGATTGCAATTTATACTATAAAATCCATTTGGGGTAAATTTACCCACAAATGACTCTGTCATCTCAGCTCTGCCTTTATCAAGTGCAATGAAAATGGGGAGATGGATGCTGAATCTGCATGCACTCAGGAGGTTCATAGTGAGCAACGTGTTCCTCAGTACTCATTCTCTGGAATTGACATCCCCATAGTGTAGAACTTTGCTCACCTCAATTCTGTGGGACACGTATACTTCCACAAAAGCTTAAGAAGGGGATTATTAATGTTTTGTTGGTGTTTACAAATCATTAAGCAGGTAGCTAGATAGCTTCTGTTTAATATTTCCAGAAAACAAATGGTATGATTATGATCTCTACAGTATTAGAACAGGCAAATGATGGGTTTGGATTTTTAATTTTCCCAAACCACTATGAGGTTGAGTGTGTTTTTTAGGATATATGGAAAAACAAATATTTTACAGAGATCTTTCTTCATAAAAATTCTAATTTGTCTAAGAGAAAATACAAATCTTCTCTACTGAAAAAAAAAAACCAACCAGGATCTAAAGATACTGGACAAAATTGTTTCCCGTAAATTAACTCTTAAATGTGTGCTGCAGCCACAATTACTACCTTCAGAGAAAATGGTTTAACTAATCACTGGGTTTTGCTATTTTTCTGTGAGGTTGGACAACAGGGAAATATTCCAAAACTGTCTTATTTTTTTGTGCTTATCTTTGTAAGGCACATATTGTATTGGTATTTCAGAAGTCAGTCTATTATAGTTCTCAGTGCAAAAGTAAAATGCAGAATTCCCATGACCAGTAAATGAAAGCAAAGCACCTCTTTTGAGAGTTCCTGTATAATCCCACTGTAGCCAGATGCTTTATCAGTGTTTTTCAGGTTATTGGTATTTTCAGAGCTACGGTAACAGAATACTCCACAGCTCTTCTGGAATATCTGAAATGCCCTATATAATGTGCCCCACCTTTACAGTAGACTGTACATGCCTTTAAAAACTAGTATCAAGAGCTATGCTTTAGGATACCTTTTATTATCTCCCTTTGCTAAGCTAAGCTATTATAAGCTATTAATAACAAATGCTTTCTTTGAAAATATACGGTACCCAATACTTGCCTCAATGGTGCAACTTCACTTATTGCCACAATCCTTCCTGATTTGCACAAGTATAACCTTGAGCAGATGGATGTCATGCAGTAAATAAAGGGAAAGTGAAGGACAGCTCTGACCCTTGGAGCAGCACATTGAGGTCTGAGAATGCAAAGGCAGGAAAGAGCTGCATTTTTACCTTACCAATGAATGTACATGAAATATGAAGTTAAAACTAATTTGGAGAAGGCAATCTGGTGTATGAAGTCCGAAAAATGCAAACAAAATTTACTGCCTGGCTAGCACTAGTACAGGCTACACTAAAACTTTATGATATTCTTTTAAAGATGAATAAAGTAATTTTACATTCTGCTTAGTAACTGCTATTTCTATCTGTACAATGGTGAGTAGTTCAGTAGTTTGAAGGAGAAAAGTGTAGGTGAATCAATAATTCATGGCTCTGAATAGTAGAACTAATGTAGCAACTGCCTGAAATGTCAGCATGAAGCTTGAAGTCTATTAGTAAAAGGTCCTATTTTTCACAGAGTAGTTAAATAATTATTACTGAGAACAACAGAGTACAAATCTAAATATTTAGAGACAGTCAAGAATTCTTGAAAGGCTTTTATCTTAGATAAATTCATGTTTACAATGCAGTAAGTGTTTATCTTTGCTGCACATAATGAGAGAATAAGCTGTTAATCATGGTGTCCCAAAGCAATGTGACTTACTCTGCTGACATATGGAAACAAAGGATAGCTGCTGATCATGGATTTCCTACTTCTACTTATATTATTAACTAGGATTCTGTATACTTAGTTTTGATCTCATACTTACCTGTACCAAGGCATGACAAAGTGGATTCAGTGCTCATGCCCATGTTGGATGTAGTTCTAAAGACCATATTTATGTGTGAAGATATCATAAATTCTAGTATTTATATAAACACTGTATATACTTTTGTTTCAGCTACAGAAACTATATGTATTAGTACTTAGAAACTTGCAGGTGAAAAAAAGAAAATAAAATAGCAGAAAATAAGATGAAAATAAGGCTTGCAAAGTAAGCACCAGCAATTATCTTGCAGTGGAAAAAACAACAAACAGGCATCTCCTCCAGTTCTCTCCATTCATAGTGTATGTAGAGTGTTCATGTTACCAATCATGGGATAGTGACACATCTCTTTATAGAAAAATTGTCTCCTTAAGGAATCTAGGTGCAAGCGAATTATTTTGTTTCTCATGTTTGCTTTGTAGTTATAGTGAGCACAAAAAGCATCAGGTGCCTTTGCTCTGTTGTTCCTGCTACACATTTGTTGCAGCAGATCAAAATAACACCAGCACCGATTCAAGTGAAGAAAAATGCAAATCATGCTAAATGCTTAAATTTCTCACAAATAAGATGAAACGGTAAACAGGATGTAATGTGCAACCGCTTCATATTCAAAAAGGTCAAATTCCCTGGTACATTCTTGTTGATGAATCCATATGTGAGGTTTATGGCTGCTTTGAGTCACCAAAGCAGTGCTTTGCAGCTAAAACACCTCGGTCTCTCTGCCCTGCTGCATGGGAAGTCCTGCTTATTGCACTCTTTTGCTATTTTCATGTAATCATAAGGTGTTTTTTTGGTTTTTTTTTCCCATGTAGCTTATGAATCAATTTTTATCACATTTGCTTTTAGAATATAGAATACCTTCAGATACACAGTTATTTCGGTTTGAACGCAATTCCTAAGTTTCCTGAGAAAGTAAGTTTCATTATTTTTAAAACCTTGATATTTAATGCTTCTCAGTTTAGAAACTGTTGTTTTGTGTTTAATTTTTTTTTAAATAAATGCAGCTACATTGCCTTTATTTAATAGCATTTTCTTTTCTCTTCAATGTTACAGTAACCAATATAAAAAACCTGAATCAGAAGCAATGGGGTGGAATTCTGCAGATACAGAGCTTAAGATTATCAGCAGACTTCCTAATAGCTGCTTGAGTGGCAGGAACACAAAAATTATGTAGGCAGAGTAAGACACTTGATGTTACTTCAAGCACAGCAATAGTTCTTTAAATTGCTATCCATTAACTCCCTGCAAAGTCTAAATCATAATTTAATTATTTCTCATAAAGTACTAAAAATATTACTGTGCTAACCAAGTGTCAGTTTTACGGACAATTCCAAGTAAATAGTAAATAAACAAGCATCAGCTGAAAAGAAGTTATATAATTTAAAATACAGAATGATTTAATTTTTGCTCACACAATACACTGCAAATCTGTCCGGATATATGCAGAGAGTATGGATACTTGACTGCTCCTGTTGAAAATACACTGCAGCATCATATATAATACATGGACATTATCTTACAAAGTACTAATTGTCATGGTCCAAAATTGTCTCAGGAGGATGGATGCTCAGAAACAGTATGAATGCATGGTAATCAGTATATGAGTATGCAG
Source organism: Turnix velox (assembly GCA_013400935.1). Lineage (NCBI taxonomy): Eukaryota > Metazoa > Chordata > Aves > Charadriiformes > Turnicidae > Turnix > Turnix velox. The sequence goes on along the minus strand of VZTY01010379.1, from coordinate 221,638 downwards.
CATTGTACTAGTGCTACTCTAATATAAATGTATTCCTTAAGGCTACTGCCATGTCAAAATGAGGAGTGAAAGTGCCACTATAAATATAGCCACTAGCTGGAAAATGGACAAATCAACAGCTCTACCAGCTCAAATAGTGCTTTTTGCTACAACTAGAAGTTAACAATTTTGTTTCACTCAACTTGCTGCTGTGGACATGACCCAAGATATCAAAGAGCACTCTTAGTAAACAGAAAGGAAATACATAGATGAAGATTGTGTATCTGAAGATTTCCAGGACTTGTGGTCATGTCATCCCTGAAGATCAACTGAAGTGTACTGGAGAGTAGTCTCATCGTCTCAGTGACTTTCAAAGTCTGATGGGCTTTCTAAATTTTCTGTGAAGAGTCAGACTTAAGTTCAGGAAGTCATGAAAAAGCTGCTAACAAGTCTTCTTGATTTTTATAGTTATGATGTTGTCTTACAGAATTAAAGATGAAAATTACAATAATATTTTGAGGACTTGAACAAAATTTTTCATTGGATTAGGTCATACACATTGCTCATTGAGGTTGAGCTTCTCATCCAACAATATGCACAAGTCCATCTCCTCAGCAGGGCTACTCTCAACTCATTCTCTGATAAGACTTTATTTGTTCTTTGAATAACCTTGACTCACATGAAGGGCCCTGTACATGGCTTTGTTGAACTCCAAGGGCTTCACACAGGCCTCCATCTCAAGCCTGTTCAGCTATATATGGATGGCAATCCTTCTCTGTAGCATATTGACATTACCACACAATGACTTTAAATTTTTTTTTTAGACTAGACCACTTCAAAATTATTTGAGAAGTTTTACTGCAATATTGACCTCTAATAATTCTGAAATCAATTTCACTGCAAAACTCTAGAAGGTAGAAAATTTTATACTTTACAATATTTTATAAAGTTATTTCCTATCTTTCCTAAATTTTTGTATGTTTAGCATTTTAACTGGTGCTAAATTAATTTTTTTGTTTACTTTGTTATAAAATGAACCTTAGTGTACAGCTAAATTGAATACACTTCAATTAATGACACAGTTTATGGAACTGAAGTATTTAATACATAACAAAAAAAAAGCGTTTAATAAATTGTTATAATGGTGATAGTGTTAATACTATTTTTGCTTCCAAAGGTTTAAGTCTCATCACCTTGAGCTTACTTATGGTCTTTGAAGCAAGCTGGTTTACATATTATTTCTACTCCATGTTATTAAGGTTTTTGTTGTCTTTGTCTTGGCAAAACTTGATTAAATCAATTGCAGATGAAGAGGATTGAGTCAAAGCCAAATCTAAGACATCAAAGTTAAACAGTTAATGGCTGTTCCCCTGATGCAGTGAATTCTTCTGGTTTCTAAACAGAATTTCTTCTAATTCATAAGTACAAACTATAATTAACACTTATATTTCCCTGAGCAAATAACTCTGAAAAAACTAATGATCTTACTTTTGCTGAGCACTGGCCTCTTATGACTTTTTCTCCTTAGGATCCGATTCCCAACATGAAATCAACACCAGAAGGCCATTTCTTGCCTTTTTTTTTTTTTATTTTTTTTTGAGTAAATTTCCCCACAAGTAGCTGTGAAGCACAATGTTTGGTAGCATACATAATTAAGTTCTTTATTATTTTAGGGAAACATCTCTCCTTCACAAATAAGTATAATCTATATGATACACAGGTTTTAGTGCATCTGTTATTATTCAAACTAAGGGGTAGGACTAAGAGATATTTTACTTATGAAGCCAAGTCAGGTTGTTGGGTTTTTTAAGTAAGAGCAAGCAGTATCTATTACGTATTTTATCCACTAGTGCCAAAAGTCATTGTAAACAATGTAGCTCCAACAGGAAACCTGGGGCATTTAAGACAGTTGCAGATACAAATGTGTTTGTTTTTTGCAGAATTTATTGTTTTCTTTGATATTTATTTATGCATTTAGTTTACATAACAGAAAAGCAACAGAAGAACAAATTTTGTTTTTCTCTTTGTCCTGGAGTATATGCATTCCAGTAACAACTGCATACACTAACACATTTATATTACCTTAAAAACACAGGTAATGCCCTATTCATAGTTCAAACAAATAAAAACATGAGTCAGGATTATCTTGTCTGTAATTTTTTAAGAGCTTGGTAAGTTTCCAACCAGAAGAGAATGTTTAAAACAGTGATACAGACTGTTCTTTCTGTAACTGTAACTACACATAGTTATTCATTCTTTGAGCTCCTCCAAAAATGAGGTGTAAATCCAAACAGCACAACTGGAAAATATGACATATAACATATGCCACAGCCCAGTTTGTAGGCTTAATGTAGTGTTATGTGAGTATCCAGTGAAGAGATGTTATCTTCAACCTCCCTCTAAGCCAGTCCTATGGAGTACTGTTTGCATACTCAGTACTAGAACAGTGACCAGTTCTAAACTGTGTCCAACATTGGTGTCCCCAGCCTGCAGCAAAGGTTTGAAAGGAATCCAGCTTTAGCAAAAAATTGGCACAACAGCATCCACTCACTTTCATTCAGATGTGTCAACAAAATTAACAGCAAAGAGTATGTGTGATGTTACTGGAGTTTATTACATGCTTTTTGACATTTTGACACAGAAATAATGTTCCTTGTACTTCATACAGGCACTATCCACTAGTAAGGCATGACATAATATCAGCATTTTGTCAAGCACTAGTCCATCTGTTTTAACTTGTGTCAGAACACTCCCTGTTTCCTTAATAACTGCTTATTTCAGGGCCTTCTAGGATATGTCATGAACCACATAGTTCCACCTAAAGTGTTATGGAATAGGAAAGAAACGTTTATCAGAGTGGAAACAGATCCATGACACAGGTTTGTGTGAACTCAAGCTTTCCACCACCACTCTATCATAATTTCAAAATCATAATATAATTAATAACTTGTCCATTAAGTTTTAAAATTAATAACATAATACAGGATTCATCTTTACAAACTGAGATATCTATACTGCTGATGTCCAACAAAGAGAAGCAATCTGTTCACATCATTGAATGAGTCTGACTCTATTATTTTAGGTCTGATTCAGTGAGATAAAATCACAGTTTTCTTCCTTATATCTAGATTCAGTTTACCCTCTTTCAGTTTAAAACCTTATGTTTCCTACATTTTAAATTTAATTTGGGATAATTTCCATTTTGACATATATTCAATTTGGGATAATTTGCTTTGGGAATCTTCTTCTGAAGGATCATCAGGCAGAATGTAGCTTATTGTGTAAAAAAAAATAATTTTTTTAGAAAAGTCCAGTATTGTTCACAGAATCACAGAATGCCATTTTTTTCTCCAAAGAAAATGATGCAATTGTGTGCTTCTAGTCTGAAATATTTACTACACATGGAAACTAATGCAATATCTTTTTTGAAAGACTGAAAGATGAGATTGTGTATTTAGAAAAGAGTTTTTCTAAAAGAAGGAATTTTTACTGACTCATCCAAAATGCTCCCTAAAAAGTAAAAATAAGTAATCTCCCATTTCCTATTTTGTGTCAATAATATATTCTAACATTTATTTGGAAAATTTTTTTTAGGCAGACTTTTCTGTTGCTTTTTATTATCACCTTAGTGCTAAAAAATGAAAAATGATTGGATTTTGATAGGTTTTTTATTGTTTTGTTTGTTTGTTTTGATTTTCTGAATAGAATAAAAGGCTACATTGATCACACCTTGAGTTATAAATGTAGTGGTGTGTAAAAACAGACAGTCAGATGAGTCTTCTAATCCTGTTTCAAATTTAGAATTCTAGGAAGCTACAAGGATAGTTCATTCTTCAAACACAGGCTCAATCTCTCCTCCTTCCTTTTTTATTAGCTTTAATTGATTTTTTTGGTGGACTACTGGGAAAACTCCAGTCTCTAGTAATTAAAAAGCGATTACAAACAAAAAATCAGAAGCCTTGCCTGGCACTTTTTCTAGACTCATAATTGTACTGTTTAAGAATTGCTAAGGTTGTGAAATTATTAAAATAAAGGGAATTTTATAGTGATGCATTTGACAGCAATGCTTTAATCACAAAAATTTGTTTGTCCTGTATCCTGGTTGTTTCATACTTCAGAAGAAAAAGGTAAACTGTTTAGCTATAGAGGAGTAAAGGAAGTAAGTTTTGGGGTTTTTTTTAAATACTGGAACTTACATGGTTTTGCAAATTCCTTTCCCAAATATACATGGCTTCCTAATTTTCACTGATGCACTGATTATCTAGAAGCTGCAATTTTTAAAGGAATCTTTGCTTTACCTGTTATCAAAGAAATAGTAGCTATTTACAGAAATATAAGTGGCTGACAGACAATAATTGCTGAGGTTGCACAGGATTCTTCTTAGACAGAACACATTAACTGAGGAATAACTGTCCTTGGAACTTGTTGAGCTCTTCGTAAAGTTTAGAATATGAGAGGGATGAAACACTTAGGCAAACTGATAAGAATTTGTTGCATCTTAAGTCTTTTATAGTTCTTCATTGTCAATTCACTTTAGTAATTAGTAGAAAAAAATTGTAAATTATGTTTACTTACACTGCAGCTGTAAACTGCTTCTTTTCTGCTTCTGTATGACTTAAGGGTCAACTGAACTTAACTGACACTAACCAAAATTATAATGTTGTTTCAATTATTGATTTAAAAAAAACAGAAAAAATTATAAGTAACAATGTCAGTGATAATAAAAAACAATGAATTTCAAAGAAAAAAACCCATCTCTTTATTTGAATAAAATACTCCATGGGTTGTAGACTTTTACAGCTGTGTCAACTGGGAATGTACATTTAAAGGCAGATAACAATCTGAAGAATTTTTTTCTTCAGGATTTGAATTTTTTTACTAATAGAGCTGAAAATATGTTCTTTACTGTGGTAGTGGTGAGAAACTGGAACAAGCTGCCCAGAGCGGTTGTGGAGGTGCTTCAGGCCAGGCTGGATGAGGCACTGAGCTACCTGGTCTGGTGGGAGGTGGCCCTGCCCATGGCAGTGGGGCTGGAACTAAATTATCTTTAAAGTCTATTCCAACCCAAATCATTCTATGATTCTTTGTGAAAGTATTGATACTGTAAAACTAGGAAAAGAAATATTACTTGTGAATGCTGGCATAAATACTTGCTTATTGATTAATCGATAAGCATTTTACCTAATAAAATTACAATGCAAAGATTGTTTCTTGCTTCTTGGAATAAAACCTGGCAATCAGAAGGAGGGTCAAAAGGGATACCAAACATGGACTTGTCCATTTGCTCTTAACTTAATCTTGTACATATTGAAGATGAAAAAGCAAAGGAAATCAAATTAAAGTTGATATATTACTTCAGCAGTGCTCTGCTCTAGGCCATAGTGATCTCAGGACATACACAGAACACTGTTTAGAGAAGATCATGTTCTTACTGCATCAGCCAATCTAGTTTGATTAAATAGAACTTTAGGAACAGGTGGTCTTTCTCAGATCTAAAATAAAAACAGAAGCTTGCAAAACTGAGGGTCAGTTCAAAATGTTTTCCCATGATTTGGACAGGTATTTAGCATTTCAATGTACTGTGCCATATATGCATCACTGAGATTTCTCAGATGTGTTTAGTGACAACCTCTTAAGCAGAAATTCACAGCTTCTCTCTCTAGTTTGTGACTACTTTTACAGTTGAATATGAACCAGTAAGACAATAATGAATTACAAGAGCATGGATTACTGGGTGGATTGCAAAGGAAAGCCTGAGTTTTCATATTCCACTTTTCTTTCCTCCACATAAATAGAAGTTGAAATTGCAGTTCCTTTGGAATCTATTATCATTAACAGGAGAGATTTTCAGTTCTGCCTCGATAACTGAACTGCCTACAGAAGAATATACCTGAAGTAAAAGAATCATGTATATTTTGCAAAGATTATCAAAATAAAATTTATCCAGTACTTTGAGTATCAGCTGTTCTTTCCACTGGATAAAGGACAGGTTATTTTACTTTAATTGGGCTGTACCAAGGACCACTGAGGGCAAGAACCAACATAAAATATGCCAAAGATGGACAATGAACATAGTGCATGGAATTAGATTTTTGGATTTTTAACAATTTGTAAATAATTGATTCACATAAATTAGAAGGTTGTTGTCACATAAATATATAAATATTGATATTTATTCTGCTAGAACTTAGATTGCTACCACTTATATGGGTTCAAAAAAAGCAAGGTATCAAAGAATGATAACTGATTGTGCTGGCACTTAAGTAACCAAGACAAAGATAATTTAAGATTTTCACTTAATACAGAGGATAAAAACTAAAAAAATTGACAAGAATCTCTACTTACAGAAATTTTTCTGCATATTCTGCTTATTGCCTTCAACAGTTGCTTGCAGTCACACATGTAAGAAAAAAAAACATTTCAGAGTACATGAGAACCAGGTATGAGTCAATTATGATTATATAGGCAATGAGAAGTACAGAGAAATTTAAATTTCAATTGAAGGGGAAAAACATATGAATGTCATTGCACCAGAAAGATGAGAAATGTAAGCATATAAAAATGTAAAGTACTTTCCTGAGGAGAGGAGATAAAGAGTACACACTTGAAATGGAGATGAGCTATAGAACACAGCTAAATTTGGGATATATGTGCAGCTGTTTAAGGACAGGTAAATTCTGCTGCAGGAATAATAAAGTGCCTCTATATAAATGTAGGATATTCAGCAAGAAAAATAAAATAAACGAGTCATCCACAGAAAGAAAACTGCAGAATATGGACTTAAATGAAATCTACTTTGACAACTAAACCTGGGATATTCACATTAAAGGGTAAGAGGGAAATGTATTTTTGAAGATGAACTACTACAAAGAAGTATTTAACAAAAAACCCCCAACCTAACAGCAGGCTTAAATCTTATCAGTTGTCACCAAAAATGCTTATGGACTCGAGTTGTAGCTGTCCTCTTGCATTTATGACACATCAGCAATTAGCTGAATGTGTTTGCCTTGTATTGTAGCTGCACATGTAACATAAATTCACTGCAGGGAGCATTAATTCAGCTGTACTTCTATTACTTATTATCCAATAAATACTGTTTCGTCATCAGCAACAGAGCAGATGCTAGTATTTGCCTTTGGTTTAAAAAATTGTAGCTACTTACAAAACCTGAATCTTATTCTTACCAAATTTTAGCAACATTTGGATTCAGCATTGTATTCTAATTCTCCCTGTGACAAGTGTCTGCTTCTCCTACATGAAGAAACAGAGTCAATATGTGGATTCCAGCCCTGCTAACACATCATTTCTTCAAAATCTATCAACTCTCAAAATAGCTTTCAAAGGAAAAGCACTTGGAGCTGCACTTAGGACAACTATCAAAATACATTTACGAAATTAAGAGTGAAGGGACATTATAGACTGAGGTTATATTCTTGCAGGACAAATAGCTCTATGAGCATGTAGTAGGTCATCTTGCCACAAATGGCAATTGGACTGTGAAATGACGGAACTATTAAAAAAGGTTGAGATGTCCTGAGTGGTATTAATGGAAGTTTAACTATCCAAGCAAAGAGTGAAAAGTATAAAGGAGAGGAAATAAGACTGAGGCTATGTTTGTGGATGTGGCACATAATTGATTGTTAAATGAATATGTGCATCATCTGAAAGGGAAGGAAGTAACAATGGCTCTGGCATTAATTAATACAGACAAAGATATACACTTAAATAACCTTGGACTGCAAATGGATAAAGGCAGTAAAATCCAGAGATACTATTTTTTTCCTAAATTTTGTAATTTGCAGGTTCTAGAAAACAAGGATAAAATTCATTATTTGGATGAGTAAATGTCAAAAGTTGAAAGAGGAACTCTAGAGAAAAACTGAAGGGAGGGAGAAACGTTAGTGCCATCTAGCCTAAAATGTCTTTTTTGCAAAAAATCTATAGAACACAAACATTTCTTAAAAGCAATTATCCTCGTGTGCTGGGGAAATTATAGATTTCTGGTGACAAGAATATTCTTTTTTTTTAAAGGCTAGCAATTAGGAATTCAGTCCTAGAAGGTGTCCAATTTAGTTATTGTTCTCCTAAGGCAGCAAGATTTCCCTCTCTGCCAGCATTTCACTTTCAGATGGAAGATTCTTGCTCTTTTAGTGGGGGAATGAACACTGAGCACTGGACACAAGCCACTGCATGAGTTTACAGTGAGCAATTTATTTGCAATAGCGAGTAATACATGCTATTTAGTTAAGAGAGGGTGAACTGTGGAGGGAAAGACATCCTGCCATTGGGGTCAAATGAAACCAGCTAAAGCATTTATAAATTTATAAGTCACATAGGGAATTTCTCAAGTGCAAAGTGAGATGTGCAGGAAGAAAAGAGCACAGTGAAGATGTGAAGCAAGTGTGGAGAGACTGCAGATGCAGCCATGGGGTAATCCTGGAGAGGACTAGGATCAGAAGTGCAGTAAGATTTCAGTGATGATGGAATAAAAGATTTCTTCTATAGATCTAGACTGGTACAGTGGGGAAATCTGCCCACAGAGAATTTTTTTTTTGTATCATTCTGGGAATCTCATTTTTTCCATCAGAAATTTCTTACTCCGTTTGTATCATCACTGTTCAGCAGTAGCACATGGACAGATTCAACTTTACAGTTTTTCCAACCAAAATTCCCATTGCACAGCTCCTCATGGCATTTTAGGATAAGATTCAAATTAACATGAACTTGTATATTATCTTTACTACTGAGGTTGCCTTTAGTTGCATCCCACATGTCTGATAAGGGGTTTTGCTTGTGTGTATAACGTTCAATTGCTTTGAAATACTAGTTGTCTACAATATATAAACAAAAAACCTGTAAGGAGAAGCTGGCCATCAGTAAGTCAGAAGCTCCCATCCTTGGAGACATTCAATGCCAGGCTTGATGTGGCTCTGAGCAACTTGATCTAGTGCAGGATGCTCCTGCTTACTGCAGGGGGGATGGTCTAGAAGACCCTTAAAGGCTCCTTCCAACTCTACCATTCTAAGTTCAAACACAGTCGTGTAGCTAGATACAAATTTCGTCCAGACAAATGTAATTGAAAAGCTCACAAGGACTAAGTTTTCAAAACAGATACGGAATTGAAAGTTGGTGTCCTGATTCTGGCATGGATAGAGTCAATTCTGGAGACCTAGGTATCCCATTACCACCATTACCCTGCCCACAGGTAGCTATAGGGCAACCAGGGAAGTTGAGGGGGGGAGGGGCATGGAGCAACAAATGGGGGTGGGCTCGGCTCGAAAGCTGGCGTGGGTCGGAACGGTCGGGAACTTCGTGTGGTATTGTATTGCCTGTGTATCACTCCTGTTATTGCTGTGCTTTTCTTATTGCAGTTATTGTTCTGTTAAACTTTGCTTTTGTTGCGTTTCTCTCAACCCATGAGTGTTGTTTTGTTTTACGTTCATGGATCTGCTCCCTATAAAGGGGGCAGCTGGAGTGAGAGACACGTGGTTCCTTCTTCTGGATGAAGTAAAATCACAACAGTTGGGACTCCTGAAAAAATACGAAGTGCAATGTGATACTTGTTTAAGATTTTGACAATTAAGTCTAAAACATAAACCCCACAGGTTTGTGTACTATTTGGGACTACGTAGCTTACCCATTTCTGCTATAACATTTGCTTAGTTATTTAAATTTCTGCTACTGTAGAAATACAAGAATCTGTCAAATCAACAATTCTGCACATATTTCCTTCAATACTCGTTAACAAATACCTCAGGTTTGAATTCCCTTTATTGATACATTATTTGTTATGGCCTTTATGTAAAGGTCTTTGAAAGTTTTACATGCTTGTCTCATACTGCATAATAAAGTTCACTAGCTGAGACACCAGTATCATCATCATTATAATTTTAAAATAGAGGCATTGTTATTGTTTACCACTTGCTTAAAGTCCAAAGATAAAATCTCTGAACTAAAACACAGCTCACAGACTTTGAGCTTTTCTTAACATAAATAGCAAAACAAAGGGGGCAGCTGGAGTGAGTATAAGCTTTGGCACTCGCTTCATCTTTTCTTCAATCTAAAACTCTAGTTGAAGCAATAGAAGAACCTGGAGGGTAAACAGCTCAAAACTTGACTCCCTGGGGCTAGGTGGTTAAGGCAGAAAGCAGACCAAAACACTGGCCTGAAGATCAACTCCTTTTTTACTCAGTAATCTAATATAAAATGCACAAACAGTCCATGGAAATAATACCAGACTTTGGGCTGACTCCTGTGAGATGCAAGAGTCAGGAACCAGAAGCAGGGAGAGACCTCATAAGGTTTCTGGTGTTTCATTTATATGTATTTCTCTTTTTTTTTTTTTTTTAAAGAGATACGCAAAAAATAGACAAAACCATGACAGAAGGCAACACTGACAATAGCCATATAAAAAAAGTCTGCAGGTTGCAGTAAAAGTAAGATGGAACATTTCCCTTTTCAATCTCATGCAGTACTGTCAGTATTAGAAGCTGCATGTAGCAGTTGAAGACCAAGAAATCACCCAGGAGGCTTTTAAATTGACAGTGTTTCTTTAAGTCATCTCAGTACAAACAAGCAACACTACATGATACTCATCTGTGACTATACTTCACTGTCGTCATCAGAATTTCACAGAAAATGCGGAACTAATGATTTGCTTTGAATAAGATATTCCGTTCATTTGTGTTTCCTGCCTAGGTAGTTTGCATGTCTCTTATCTCTAAGACTCATGTGACTGGTATCTAAGGTCCCCGCTCACTCCCGTCAGTTTAAAAATTATTATTGTCAGGAGTAAGGCAAGAGAATTTTGGCCTTCGTACCACCTTAACAATATACAGGTAACACAAGGAAATGTCTATGGTGAAGTCTTGAGAGGGGATCTGCCTGCTGTGGTAAAATGGCTATTTTTAAAACTTCTTCCTTCAACTCAGAAAAGCCTTGTTTACAAGTAATAGAAGTTGTGGTGTTGGTGAATGATGACAAATTAGTTTGTCTCAGCACTTTTTTATTGTTCCTTCTCCCACTACCAATTTTTCCCCTATTTTTAATCAAATGGGGACAACATCACTATAGTTCTGCCGTGGACATCCAGTGTTGGACATCCTCTCAGTGCCAATGCTCTGTGACACTCCTCCCACATTCTCTCTCTTCTCTTGCTTTCTTTTCTTTTTTTTTTTTTTTGAGGAGAACAAATTTCAACAGGATAAGAATTCTGACAGATCCCTACTCTCTCACCTGCAAGTTTTGCTGTTCTGTTTCAGGGATCTGGGCCAGATCTAGGCTGCTGCTTGGCCAACTCCACTGTGCAGTCAGGTTGCGTGAATAGAACTTGGCTGAATGAGCAGAACGAAATGCTTAGGTTTGACAACCTAGGAATTGTAATTTCAATTTCTGCCTTCCTCTGCAGCACTACAAACTCAGCCCAGCTCCCATGACCCTCAAGCTAACATAAATTGCAGTTGTTATGGAATTTGAGGTAGCATTTTGGGGTGTGTTGAGGAACCAGATTAAGGGTACTCTCAAGCAAAACTTTTAACTGAAACTGCAGAGAAGACAGACTTTTTAAAAGAATGAGTAGAAGGTAAATGGAAAGGGAGTTACAAGCAAATAAACAGATGTTTATTTGCTAACCACACCTTAATCATACACACGTACAGGGCTATTTAATGAACTGCAAATAAAGACTGTGCCTTCAAAATTACCTTGTGTCATTATAAAATTAAATACTTGATTTTATGCAGATACTTACAATACCTTAACTGAGATTTCTAAATGTAGTGTCCCTGAGAGATACTGATTTTTTAAAAAATTTAAATGACATTTAGGGCTGTTTAAATTTAAGCAGCCTTGAAGTATTTATTCCTCTCTTTTATACTGTGGCATGTAAAAATGTTGAGAGTCAGTAAAATAAAAATCAGAACTGTGCCTGACAGTTTTTAGAGTATTAAACTGAGAGAGAGTTGTGTTCAAGGTCATTAGCTGTAATGGGGTCAATGACCCTATACCTTCTGCAGAACCTGTTTCTGTTTAGCAGCTGTTTTGCATCGAGTCTTAACTAATCACCAATGTATAAGTAATAACCGATTTATTTTCCTCATTAAATGTGCCTTTCATAACTGCAATAACAGAGTCCAGAAAAACCTTTTCAGTGAATTACTTTTTAACTCAGGTATCTAAAATCCTCCTGCCATTTCCTTAATACTTCAGACTGCATGGTCCACATACAAGGTTAAGGTTGCTCTCTGAAAATACAATGCATAATGCTTTGTTACACTATTCAGAAGGCCAAGTAACCATGGTGGAACTTCAAATAAGCAGGGTTACTATTATTAACTGAAGTTAAGAGGATTTTTTTTTTTTTCTGGATAGAAAGGCTTTATTTTTCTCCTTCAGGTCTAGGGAGAGGAAACAATATGGAACTAGCAGAGCGGAAGTAACAGATGCCATTAAGCACACTGAAAGGATTTTATTCCTCAGGAAATAGCTGTCTCAGGTTCTTCTCAGAGTTCTTACTCCACTGGTATCTATTATTTTAAACCTATCCTGTGAAATAGTCTCCAACATTAAACTGTCTAATGGGAATATTTGTGTCTCTTTTCTGCTTTTAGTTGTTTCTATACAATGCAAAGCACATTGCCAGCAGGAATCCCAGTGGGGCATAGAGTACTGTACATATAATTGATGAATATTGACGTTGCCCTGCAGCCATTGTTGCCTTATCTAAATATTCACTCCTATTCAGTCAAGCATATTTGCATCATAGACAGGTTTATCTATGGTAAGAGAATTATAATCAAATGAAATAAAGAGAAGCATAGTTGAAAGTTCTATGTACGAAGTAATGTATTTGCTAAAAATAATTATTCATTCAAATTAAACAAAACCTAATGTTATTAATCCAGTAATTTTTATCCTCAGTGACTGAGTTAGTGGAGTTTTCCAGCCAAAAGGCTATGGATTCATTTTTGTTTGATATAACTGAAAAATTCTGCTCATGTAAAAAAAACATGGTTGTGGAACATTCTTGTCATAATTGGAAATGTAGACACAATAATTCTTTCTCACTATAGTGATTAAGCCTGTTCATAGATCTATACCTACTGCATTTCCTACAGACTTCATTGTAAAAATTCCTTTCATAAAGGGCTGCAGGAAAAAAAAGAAAGCCATGCATTACACGTGATGTATCCTGTGTCTTGTGTAATGAATGTTAAAAAGACATGTTCAGTACAAGTTGCTTGAATGGATGCAGAAACTGGTATAATTTACAAGAAAATAACAAATAAGTTCAGAAAATTATAAGTTCTAAACCCATCATCCTAAATTTCTAATTAACCCAGTCTGTACCATCAATAACAGATTGCTTATAATTTCAATTAATTTTTAATTTTAAAAATGTTTGCATAGATTGAATCCTTTGGCCCAGGAGAGTCAAACCAACATCTGCAACTCTGCATAGAAACCCAACCACATATCCTGTAGATTTCTTGGTGAAACATAGTCATTAATTGCTCAATTCAAAATTACAAATTACGTTTCGTAAATATTTAAGCTCACAACAGTTAACATTGAAAAAACAGTTAACATTAAAAAAATCTTACATTGTTCTCCCGTGGCTTGAGTCTTCCCTCATCGCCACTAATGCAAATACGCAGTGTTACTAAATTCAGGCTTTCTGAATCTGTGCTTTCACAAAGGCATTACATTTTGAACATTGAGACTAGAAGTAAAATAAACAAATCACTTTGCTAAGTCATCAGATGTTAGCTTACTATGTTGCCTGGGGCACATACGTAATCATCCAATTAAAATAGCATCATGATGCAATCTAGTAAACTATCAAACTCAATGCTAATGATGGGTAAAATCATATGTGTAGGTATCTGAGAAAAAGGGGAAATGTTTTTTTCTATGTGAAATTAGTGCTTGAATGGGGGAGTAACGGGGTAACAGATTAAATTATAGTCTGAAGGGGAAAAAATCAAGATGGTTTGATTTTTTTCATGTTAGATTGATACTCTGAGTATGATATGCTGCAATCGTCTTTTCCTAAGTGAAGATCTGTAGGCAATCTTGTTAACCTCAACAATTACACCCTATAACTAGTTTTGAAAGACTATCTACAGATATGCAGAGACAGATCTTTCTCATTATCAGTTTCTTATGTTAAAAAATTCTGCTGAACATTAGGAAGCACCAACAAATACATGAAGTGTTTAATACGAAGTCAAATAGTCTGTCTTCGGGTTCTCAAAAAAAAGCCTCAAAATGCATCACTAGCTAAACATCATGTAACAAATCACGTATTTTCCCATGTCTAAAATATTCTAGCCATCAGCTGTGCTGAGGCAGCACTCTGTGGTCATAGTTAACCTTGAATCTGAAATTAGGTTGATTCTACAGTCTCCTTTCTCAGAAAGCAAGCTGGTGTTTCTTTCAGCCCTATTAAATATAGATACTGTTCTGGAAGCTTTATAGACATCAGTCAAAATTATTAAATCATGACAAAAGAACCAATAAACTCGAGAACAGAACTCAAAAGGTACAAATGAGATGTGACCTTCTCTAAACACTGAAATCGTCAATTGCAAATAGACTTTTTTTTACAAAGAATGTCTCTTCACTGCTAAGTACATTCTTCAAAAGTATCTGCATGAGCCAATGTCTTGTAGACTGACTTAGAGTGAAAAGCACATATCATAGAGCCATAGAATGCTCTGAGTTAAAAAAATCATCAAATTCCAACACCTTGCCATAGGAGGGTCACCCCCCACCCGATCAGGTTGCTCAAAGACCTATCCAGCCTGGTCTGGAACAACTCCAGGGATGGGGCATCCACAACTTTGAGGAAAAAAAAAAAAGTTCAAGTGAGGATGGTCCTTATTTTTTGCTTATGTGTCCAGAACTTTAAGAATAATTGGTTAATCATAGAAAAGTATTAATGTTACAAGAAAATTTGCCACCATGCCACATATTGGAGATGCTTAATGACATGAGAGATACTAGAGGGAAAGATATATGAAGTGACTTAATTAATTAAGAGTAGTTAATGAGAGGAACCTGCAAATCACTTCGTATGCTATTTAGTTTACACAAAAAGGACATGTTTTAGAATAAGGATGCTGAAGATTATTTTTACTAAATCATTTCTTTTAATAGCTGTTTAGCAGGAAGGTATATAGATTTACCAATGTGAACATTGTATTAGCCACTAGCAACAAGATGGTAATATTGAAAGTTAATTTGTGACTCTGGCTTTATTATTTGCTGCTCTAATTATTTGCTATAGTGAGCAAAGCGGCCTGAAGAAAATAAACTGGAACAAGATCACATCAGGATACAAAAACGATAGAAGCTGTAGGCAGAATGATCTGAGTTGTTGCCATTGGCAGTAAAACTTTGTATTCTAGGTCCTTTGCTTAAAGTGTATGTTCTCTTCTGAAGATTTTTTGTACCAAAGCATTGTTTGATTTCATTACATAATTTTCAGTAATTTTTTTAGGAATTAAGCTTTTTTTCATCGCTTTGGCCACTATTCTCATCCAGTCATTCAGATTTGAAGAGGTAACAAGAAAAAAGGCAAACTCCCTTTGAAAATATCGCTTGAAATGCTTTAATAACTTCTTTGCCTTAGAGTGAATATTGAGTTGTGCTGCTGATAGACAGGGGAAAGTGTTGCACCAATTAAATGGAGCTCATTGTGATTCTGTAGTGTCTTTTTTGTGCAGTGATCTTCTAAAGAAAGGCAAAGCAAGTCTGTTTAGTACTAATGATAGTTTCTGAGGAAATAGAAGGTTCCCCTTTTGTGTACTGTGTCACTGTAATATAATGGATCATGCAGAGCACTCTATTTTGTGCTAATTCAGAATAGAAATATGTGTGGTAATAGATGAGACTAGTGTAGCTCTGTGGTTTTATTTTTATGTATGGCATGATGTAAAGTAAAATGTTAGTCTATTTTAAGTTTAATTTATGGTCTACTCCTAAAACTATACTACTAATATACAGACTAAATAAAATGTGGGCTTTGCATTTTCCTTCTCTTCCTATTCCTGACTTAAACTATAGAATGGAATTTAGTTAAAGTCCTTATTTACTTCAATAAAAGTGGCTTTGTCAGTTTAATTGATTGTTGGTCAAAGTAATATTGATTGGATAAAAAGAAACCCATTTCTTTCCCAACAATTAAAACATTTAAATAGGCTCTGTCTCCCTTTTGATGAAAGGACATGAAACCACTGGCAGCTTTCCCTATGGCTGATGTTGATCATTAGCAAATGAGTTAATGTGCATTTCTATTAGTACCCATTGTGGTTTATTATAATATTCTTCTATATGAAGGCCTCTAATGTCCATCTATTAAAACCTAGAGAGTCACATTAAAAGTCCTTACTATATTCTGGTAAAAACTGGTCGAAATAAGTGGATTTTATTTCTGGATCTGAGCCTGTACTAAATGCTTTTAGTTCTCGTATTGCATATAAAATTCTGTTAAGGGTGTTGAGCACTTCAGAGTTACTGCTTACTTAAACCATTCAAAAATTATTTAAATATCATCTTTAAGAAATTAGATCTAATTGACTTGCAGATGACTTAAGGTCAAAAGTCTTTTCCCCAAATCTTCTGCACAGTATATCCCAAAGAAACTTGGATGGAAATTTTTGCTTTTACCTTATCACTTCTATTTGAGGTCTAGTATGCCTTTCTAAGACTTCTTAAAACACTGAGGCCTCTTAAAACTCTATGACTTCTGTGAAGTCACTTACTCTAAGCAAGGTAAGATCAAAAGTGATCACTTTGTTACACCGAGGTCCATGTAATTCCATATGCTCCTTCAAGCAGTAGCAAATAAATGTTCAAAGTGCAACATAAGAAACAACATGTGTAGAGTGGTACTTCCCACTGCATTATATTCTCAGTGGTCTCTGATGTGGTCCTTCACAGGCTATGTGAGTACAAACTGCTCCCCCATGGTTCTCTCTACTGGCTCTGGGAGAGTTTGTGCTCTGGTACTGTGGCACCTCCTTCCCCATTTTCTTTACCCAACTTGGTGTCTTCAGGGTTGTCTCACAGCTTCTCTGTAGGGTCTTCAACCCTTTCTTAAGTGTTATCACAGAAGCACTACCAGCGTTGTTGATGGTTTGGCCTGTCTGAGCCATCTGGAACCAGCATCATCTGACATGGTTTGTCTAACAGAGGCCATCCTTGAAGCCCTTCTTATGCCATCCATTGCCATGTAAACCAAATACAGACTAATCGATAACACCTGCAGTTCTCTAAAATCTACACGTATTTGCAAAAAACATTCAAGATAGTGGCATGGGAAGAAAGGTGCCACTGAAGTACGTCTAGTTCCAGTTCTATCTGCTTCTGAATGTAAAAATAAATGCATTAAAAAGTAGAACAAATCTGAGAGGTACAGAAGTTCTGTGGAGTTTGAACCTTATTGTCAGTAGATTCAGACTTTAGACTGAAAAACTTAACTTCTTCCTCCAGATTGAAGGTCTCTGTAATGAGGTTAGTTTTTTTAACTGTGACAAGCAGAAAATGGAATGCAGAAATACTGCAATATGAAATAAAAAAACAGTCAATACATATTTGCAATTCCAGTTTGAGTTTTGTGTAAAATAATGCTTCAAGCTATGGTAGAAAGCATGGGTTTATACTGTAAGTTTTCAGTGTGCAGTCTATGTACAATTGTCAGGGATATAAAATACATATTAGACTTTGATAAAAGGGATCAGACAAATTCTTCAGCATTAACACTAGTGTGTTAAACTTTCAGGCTTTTTAAGATGGAAACCTCAGTTACTGCTACATCTCTGCAGTTACCTCGTCTCATTTGCTGGGCTGACATTGACCTCATATCCCTATCTGGAATTCTAGAAAAGTGGAAGCTTGAGTGTGCTGATTCTATTTTTTATTTTTGATTTTCACAATATTCAAGGTTATCATAGAAATTGAAAATTAAATTCCTTAGTTTTAATTTTGTTCACTCTGTAACAGTTCTTCTTAGTCCTTATGCTGGCAAGACCTGCAGCATTTCAGATGTTCCTCAAGTCCTGCACGACAGTCAGCTGGAATCTTTCTCAGTATAACAGATGAAATCCTCAATATCTCAGCTAAGAAGTACTTCCATTTTCACTAATTACAGATGAAAGTAGTTCTGCAAAACAGATTTTTCTTAGAATAATTTCATTACTCCTTCCCGTGTATTTATGAGTGTTCTATATTTTAGCTAGCATTTATGTAAATAAATGGAAGCTAAAGAGGCCAAAGGAATACTATGTAGTAAGATTTCATAAATATTCCTGATACCTCCTAATTGAATATATGTGGGGGTTTTTATTATTATTTCTCTCTGTAGTATCAGATTGTAGTTTTGTGGCTTTTTTAAATGCATGTGTGCCCAGCTCCATTAGAGAACAATATAGTCACCATTCTCCAATAGGTAAGAGCACAGAACGTGTTAATAAGCTTGGTGGGAAACAGTTTAGAGTACCAGTACACCCACTAGTACTTCCCCATGTGCCTATCAGTGTCTCTCTGTGTTTGTTTTCTTCCAGATCTGGAAGGGCAGGAGTTCAGTCTGCAGGTTGCATTACTGGATATAGTATTATTATTGCCATTTAATGAAGGTTTTAATATGGCTAGTGTTTGTCTAAAAGACTCACTAAAATCTGTGTCACAATTTTTTTTAAGCACTAAATAGAAGGGAAAAAAGTGAAAAAGCAGTAATTGTCGATGAGTTAGATCTTCTCTGCAAATCATGCATGGCTTTAAAGAGCATAAAACTAGCTGATTTCTGCAGTTCTGGGATGGAGAAAATCTAACTCACAGGCTTCCACAGACTTTAACAGTTTGAAGAACTTTCTATTTTTTTTTCTCTTTATCCTGCTGGAACTTCTGGTCCAAATATATGCCAAATGCCTTACAGAAGCAATCATTTTGCCAATGAAAGGCATCTCCTTTCTCCCTCAGCTTGGCAGCGAACTCGTCACAGGAGAAAAGCATTTATGTCCTATGTAAACACGCAGATGGAGTGCCGCGATTAAAGACAAGACACAGCTTGATGCAAGCAAAATGTCGCTTTATTGTACCTACTCACATGCTTTTATACTTTCCTATATGGAACATACCAGAATCTTGTGCCGATTGGTCGATACCTTACACAAGGTGCTCACTGATTGGTTGACTGCCTCCAAGGCAGTCAGAAGGGAAGCAGGGTATCCTGGGTCACGATGACTCTGCACAACAAGCACGCTCTGTTCCCTCTGGGCAACGGCGCCATCTTGTTCCTCCCAAGACTTGCAACTGAGGAGTTCCAGCGCATCCGCCGCCATCAGTTGTGTAACACTAGAGGTTCTGCCTAGGTCCGCTATGTCGCATCCTTCAATGGAGTAATTTCCATGAGGAGATACAGGTGGGATCATGCTGGCAATATTATCAGTGGAGCAGTAGAACTATGCAATTGCCCTAAGTAGAACCTTTTGGGCACAATGTAGACTTCAGCCCAAATATCCGTACTGATTGCAGCACTAATGGTATTTATGTACATTGAAATCACAGGAGGACAACATTTTTTTTTCCTTTCTTTCTGTGTCAGTGCTCTCCGGAGAATTAATTTCTTATTTCCTGTGCAGTGTGTGTGGGGTGTGTATGTCTGCCTCCTGGGAGCATCTGTACACCCATCTGTATCTGTCTGCGGCTGATACCACTTTCTGGGAGCTCTGAGTGCAGAGCAGTGTGTGGAGATGTGAGAGGAGGTGGCAGGCTGCTTTTCTACAGTTTTTGTTAGTGTCAGATTAAAGACAAGGATAAAAGGTTACAGCATGTTCTTTCTTTTCTTACCTTTTAAAAGTGTATTAACCTTCTTATGGAGGAAATAAATGCTTAGCTGTACCATTACAGTCGGAGCTGCCCTTTTAAGATTGGACCTACTGACACTTCCTGAAAATATCTAAAAGCACTCTGTCTCCTCAGTTTTGGCTGTGTACTTCATTGTAGACACCTTCCTCAAAGAGAGGACTATTTGAAGATTTAATTTATTTATTTTTTCTGTTGACATAAATTTGACCTTAGATTTACTCAGTTTCTGATGTGCCTAGTTCTAGGACTGGAATTTGGTTAATGGTCAAGATATCTGAACATCAACTTCCAGCATTATGTGTTTACCCTGTGGTGTAAATAATGCAAATACAGAGCATGACTCTCCATACTGTCATATGAAATTTCCCAGATACTCAGATCCTCACCACAGTAATCTGGGACTGCCAGATCTAATCTGTGGACTTGTGCCCAAATGCGTGCTGGGAGAGGTGTCTGCTGCGAGAGTCTCAGATGAAGCCAGGTGCCCAAGGGTGAGCAGCAGAAACATTCACAAGGCAACAAAATCAGTGCTTTGATGATGCTTAAACCACTTGCCACCTGTTTGCAGAGGAGCTAAATCACTCTCAAGGCTATCCTGGACAATATTGGGGATGTAGAAATGTACTATATGTTTAGATATGGACACCTAAAGCTAGGCCTGCATTCTTCCAGCACAGATGAAAAAAGGAACATATGTCAGCACAGTGGAGATGTTTCAGGCATCTCAAATTGCAGCATATTGTCCTGATTTCTGAACTGAAGCTGAAAGGATCAAAGGCAGGGACAAATCCAGCTGAATCCTGGGCTGCATCAAAAGAAGTGCAGTCAAAAGATCAAGGGAGGTGATTCTGCCACTCTGCTTTGCTCTAGGGAGACCCCACCAGGAGTACTATGTCCAGCTCTGGGGTCCTCAGTATCTTAAGGACATAGGCCTGTAGGAACAGGTCCAGAGGAGGGCCATGAAGATGATCAGAAGGCTGGAACACCTCTACTCTGAAGAGAGTGTGACAGAATTGGGGTTGTTCAGCTTGGAGAAGATAAGGCTCTGGAGAGACTGTATAGGAGCCTTCTAGTACCTAAAATAGACTTCCAGGAAAGGTGGAGAGGGACTTTATCAGGGATTTTAGCAATAGGATGAGACACAGCCCTTTTAAAATGAAAGATGGGAGATTTATATTAGATATTAGGAAGAAATTCTTCACTGTGATGATGGTGAGACACAAGCTATCTAGGGCAGTTAAGGATGCTCCATACCTGACTGAAAATGTTCAGATTGAAGTTATATGGGACTTGATGCAACCTAAAGTGTTCCTTGCCATAGCAGGGAGGTTGGAACTAGACAATCTTTAAGGTCCCTTCCAATTCTAAGTTCTAAGATTCTGTGCAATAGAGGATGAGCTTTGGAAGTCATGGCCATTCCATGGAAGTCAGTGCATTCCATTACAGCATATCTTAATTCACTGAAGGATCATTTTTCAAAATCCTGTCACAGTGGTTCTAAGAATCTAGATCTTTGTCTTTTTGAAAGTATTTTTTTTAAATTCCCAGTGGCTTTCAGTCATTTCTTGCAGCTCTAAATCTGGCAGTCTTTCATAAATACTAATTTTGATAAAACAAATCACAGACAACTATTTCTCTCTCACTCCTGATGACTCTTGTTTACATTTTGTCTCATTTCTGGCACCTTGTCTCAAAGTGGTGGCTCCAACTGGAGTAGACATTTCTGCCATGAACATTCCTAATTCATGTCATCACCTAGCATCTGCTCAGTGGTATCGTGCTCCTCCATGTCTTAATCTCTAGCTCCATTTATCCTTAGGGTAAACAGCATCTCCAAGAAGGTGTCTTTGTCTGCTCTCTTCATATCAGAAAAGTGAGTGCATTTAGTAACTATGATCTAATCTGACATGTACAGCCAAGTCCAACTGTTGGCTGTGCAGCTGACAGCAGCACGTTTCTTATTCAAGTGTGTTAATTGACAGTGGTGGTCTCTACCATTTCTGTATCAAAGACATTTCGGTAATGTCATTATAAATTGTGTGTGTCTAATGAGTTGCATTCAGGTAAAATGCCAAAATTAATAATTTGCAATGTATTTTCTTGTTTCCTATCAGCACTTTTTTAAGGCAAAATAGGTAAGCGATGTTTTGTGTGGACTCTGTTTTCTGACTTAGTGGCTATTGCTGAGATTTTGTATCTGATATAAAATTGTACAAGTCCTGAGAAGCAACTAGCACTAATACTAGCTCATTCCAACTGAGCATACAGTCCTGTCTTCTGATTGCAAAGTGTCACTTGACCTTATGTTGTAATGCAATAAAAGGTAAAAACAATATATCTTTTGCCCTTACAAATATAATAGGAATATATAATAGGAAACAGTTGAAGCAAAAGAGAAATCAAAATACTTTAGCAGCCCTGCCTTTCTTCTGTTTTCATAAGATTAAGATAAAATTTCTCATTGAGGTTAGCTGTGACAAGAAATGTAGCTCATTTAAACAAGCTCTGGTGCTTTTACTGGTATAGCTTAGCAATAATTAAGTGCTATTTGTAGGTACCAATGCTATTTAACATCTTTGTAGGAGATTTGGACAGTGAGATTGAGTGCACCCTCAGCAAGTTTACAGATAACACCAAGCTGTGTGATGCAGTTGACATGAGAAGGAAGGGATGCCATCCAGAGGGACCTTGACAGGCTTGGGAGGTGGGCTCATGCCATCTTCATGAAGTTCAGCAAGGCCAAGTACAAGGTCCTGCAATCCCAAGCACAAATACAGGCTGGGTGGAGTGTGGCTTGAGTGCAGCTCTGAAGAGAAAGACTATGGTGTGTCAGTTGATGACAAACTCAACATGAGCCAACAGTGTGCACTCGCAGCCAAGAAGGCCAACCAAATCCTGGGTTGCATCAAGAGGAGTGTAACCAGCAGGTCAAGAGAGGTGATTTTGCCCCTCTGCTTGGCTCTGGTGAGGCCCCACCTGGAGTATTGTGTCCAGTTCAGGAGGCCTCAACATAAGAAGGACATTGAGCTATTGGAGCAGTTCCATAGGAGGGCCACGAATATGGTCAAAGGGCTGGAGCAACTGCCCTATGAAGACAGGCTGAAGGAGTTGGGGTTGTTCAGCCTGGAGAAGAAAAGGCTCAGGAGGGACCTCATAGTAACTTATCAATACCTGAAGGGGACCTACAGAAAGGCAGGGGTAGGACTTTTTAATAAGTTATGTGATGGGAGGATGAGAAATAATGGATGTAAATTGGAAGGGCGTAGATTCAGGCTAGATATAAGAAAGAAATTCTTTACAGTGAGGCTAGTGAAACACGGAAACAGGCTGCCCAGTGAGGTTGTGAATGCCCCCTCTCTGGAGGTGTTTAAGGCCAGGCTGGACAAGGCACTGAGCAGTCTGATCTAGTGGGAGGTGCCCTGCCTATGGCAGGGGGTTTGGAACTCAATGATCTTTAAGGTCCCCTCCAACCCAAACTAATATATGATTCTATGGTTCTAATCATTGAAGCAACCTCAAGCACTTTTCACTTAGGGGACCAGGTTCAGATGATCAAAGTGATATGCACAGCTTGAAATCCTAAATAAAATAGAAAAAAATGCTGATTGAAAAAACAAAATAAAAGAAAAATTCCAAAGAAAAAAAAATCTGAGAATCAGTTTTGGTAGCCTAAACCCATTTCCTGCCAAAGCCAGTAAGACTAGTACAGTCTTGAATCCTACTTTAACATAAACTGAAATTATAGATCAGAATTGACCTGTACATCTAGAACAGAACTTCATACAAGGGCAATTTATTTTATTCTCATATTGGTTTCAATTTTTCATAATGTTCTTGGAACTGTAGAAATGCATTCTCTTATGAACCTTGGTTCATGTCTTGGGAATAAAGCTTGGTACCAGGATGATGTTTGGCAATAAAAAATAAATATATATATAAAAATAAACTCGTCAAGTGTAAGCCTTTATTATGGAAATAAAATGGAAAGAAAATGCAATTTACAGGTTTTTTTTCCTTTTAAAAACTTAATTTCTACATTTAACCTGAATTATGTTATTGCCCTTCAAAAGCCTGTTAAAAATGATTTTATGTAAGGCAGATAATGGACAGATACACAGTCACTGAAATCCTAGATTTCCATTAAAAAATTTGCTTGTCTTCCTGCAAAAAAAGAACAGCAGCTCCAAAATACCATAGACTTGGACTAACAAGTGGCATTTTCAGCATGTTCCTTCTCAGGTAAAAGCCAAATTTAGTCCATTGAGCACTACTGGATTTTTAATTGTAGGATACTGCCAGGTCTATAGAATGATCGAGATGTTGCAGAAGTCATAGTCTACCTTTGTAAATTAACATTATCAATAAGGGACAGAATGAAACCATATAGTAATTTCTTCTCAAAAACTCTCCTTAAAATGTGCTTCATTGTCAGTCAATACATTATGAAGCCATAATCTAGACACCAGTTTATTTTTTCTTGTGAAATTTGAGGTTGTTCTTTTTTTCTCCCCCACTTTTCTCATCTTTTATACTGTAGGCAGGGGTCCTTGTCAGCAGCCAGATCTCAGCCTCTCAGCCACTCTCTCTGCCTTCAGCGGAACAGTGGGCAGAAACTAAGATGGGAAAAATCATGGGTCAAGAGATTTCATAATTTCATAATCACCTTTCAGATCATTGAGTCCAACCATCAAAGGAGCTCTGGCAAGCTTTGTACTTCGACAGGAACTTGAAACCTTGACCCTCAGACTAGGAATCTGGTGTTCTCTTAACTGAGATACGCATCTCTCTTCAGTTAACTGTCATGGAACAAAACAGTCTATTTGTGGAGAAAATTTAATTTATTGCTAATTAAAATATGTTATTACTGTGAGAACTGAAGGCAAATCAATACAACACCTTTTCCACATGCTCTCTCCTCTTTTCCAGGCTGAAAGTCACTCCTGTGTCTCTGGTTTTCTATGGGACTTGCAGTCAGTTCATGGCAGATCCTTCTCCTGATACCTTTCCTTTGTTCCTCCATCAGCTGCTGTTCCCTCAGGGAATGCCTTCTTTCTCTGGTGTGGGTTTCTCCACAGGCTTTAATGAAGGCATCTTCTCCACCACTGTCCTCTACCTGGCCCTCCTTTTTCACTGACTGAATGTCTACAGGACCCTTTCTCACAACTTTCCCCCATATACTGCTGTGTGACATTTTTGCCCTTCTTGAATTATATTTTACCAAATACACCACAATTTTTAGTTGAGGGGCTTATATCTGTCCTGTGGTATTTCTTTTGAAGCTGGCTGGAACCAGTTAGAATGGGCTGGGTGCAGCTCAGGGCAGCCTCTGCCCCCCCTTCCCCAGTGCCAGCACATTGGCACAAACATACTTGAATCCAGTGAAAAAAGGCAAAATTCAGATCTATCTGGAGATGACAATACTGAAGCAAGGCAGAACAACAGACTCAATTACAGGTTAGAGGAACATTTGTTGGTGAGGGTTCCAGTTTGGTTATATAGGCCCTGGAGTGCTGGGACCAGATTTATTAAATAGGGTAGTGTTATTCTGGTTTATTTAAGGGTGAGGCGTTAAAGGGTAAGGCTAGCGTCACCTTACCCAATTTTCTTCACTTCTCTTTATAGGAGAATTTGGAGATGAAGCAGCTTTATATGTATTCTTTTCATAGTCATCTGCATGTTCTTTTGACATAATGCCTGCATAAGGCAGACAAAAGAGAAATGAAATTTATTGGGAGTTTTTATTTCTTTCTGGGCAAGATCATGCAAAACAGACTTGCTATTTATTCAGGAGTCTTATTTTGAAAGGATTCTCTGTCAGGAATGCTCTCTTTTGAGGATTGTTGTAGAACTGAATGACAGAAATTTAACAGTATAATCTCCTTGCATTTTTCTGACCTACTATATCACTTTTTCCAAGAATGCTCCCAGGTTCAGTAGGAAATAGTTGATGCACCATATGATACAGCAAATTAAGAATGTGTCAAATTGAAACAGCTAGAGGAGGTAGAGGAGTTAGTGTTTAGTTGTAGTGTAAAGGTCATCTTTTTCCTTTCATTCAAAATATGATCTAATTCTGTCTAGAATTAAGAAATACTTGAAACTATATTATTTTCTATCTCCTTATCCCTATCTGTGTATGAGGTTTTAATGCATTTGCATTCAATTTTCAGCGTTTTTTTCGCTACTGTAACAAACTATGGGACAAGGCCTGCCTAAAATCAGCATCCTAGTTGTGGCAATAATGATTACTTGTGCAAATATTAGCTAAAGAGACTAGATAAACAATAGAAATTAAGTTACAGCAGAGAAGTATTCTAAACCAGAAATTAATACTACATAATTCAAGCTTTAAATAAATCTTCTTGTGTGCAGCACAGATAATAATCACCTGTTGTGTTTTGGTTTTTCCTAGATTCATTTTAGACTCTGCAAAAATAAGTTATAACAGTGAGACTCATGATCGTTCAACATTTGCCCTCATGTATTAAATATCTTCTGTCCAAGTTTACCCCCTTCTAATTTGTAGATAGGACCACTGGATCTGTCTTCTCTGCGTACTTATCCTCCTCTCCCTTTTCAGAGTTTCAGAGATACAAAACATTTAGAGTCGCTGCATTATTAATTCTGGAATAATCAATATTTTGCACACTATCTAGTTCAGCTCTTACTGTAACAGCCTCAGATTTATTTTTTCTATGCAGACTGGTTCAGCATATCAGCTATCCCTCCCATGACCAGGGATCTTGTAATGATGTGAGTCTAGATTATGTTTACCATATACATTTCAGCTGCCTGAGAATTTTATATTTAAAGAAAAAAAAATTGTTAAATTGATGCTCTCCAGTTTGATGTAGTAGCTACTTCTATGACTCTTAACTCACTCAAGGAATTGAAATCACCTGAAGTCCATTACTATTTAATTTCCATAGTTTGCACATTTGTCTCCTCTAGACCTCTACCTGATACATCAGCACTTCTGCCACAGAGATCTGGCTAGCTCTCCTGTTAGAGGCTGTTGCTACATTTCATCTTCTTTCTCTTATGTATCTAGTGAATAATCCAAGTCCAAAATTGAAGAAAAAAATTAAAATACTAATTTAGAACAAATTAGTTTCTGTAATCAGTGGCAAAAATTTGTATCTTATATCACACATTCATACTCTTCAATGCATAAGCGCTAATAACTGAACACTGACACTGTTCATAGTATGATCTATCTGGACATCAAGCCCAGGGAGTTTCATAAGGGTTTCAACACTGAGGTCCTTGTTTTATTCTGTTTTCCACAGGCCTTCCCAAATTGACAGGTTCTTAGAACTTCAGATTAATAACATAGACTCAATGTTCTATGTTATATAGGGGCAATTATAGAAAATTATTCGCATATGAGGCGGTGAAGGTCAGCTTTAAAGTGGTTAATTTGTTAACTAAGTCACAATGCATGTGTTTAGAATGTCTGATCTCTGTGATAGAGTTACTAAATACATATGGGTCATACAGAGATGTCAGGCAGAGATCAATGTATTTCAGGCTAGATAAGAAAATATTATTAGCTTAAAAACATTTAAATTCCTCTTTCTGTGACTATTTTAGGATGACCATAGCAAGACATTGACAAGCTTTGCAGTCTGGATTCAACAATCTGAAATTGCCTATCTTTGTTTTATTCGTGTTTTGTAGCTACAGGCTAGAAAATATTTAAAATCTTACAAAGGCTTTTCAATTAGTTGAGAAGATAAAAAAATACAGTGCACTGAAGATTTTCAGAGGTACTTGAGGTAGCACCTTATTTCATTTTGTTCCCAGCTGAAGTTTAGGAACAAGCTGCTACTTTCAAATAGGATTGATTTGAAATTTGTAAAAACAGTAGAATATTACTGTCAAGAGGTTTACATATTATTTTACATGTGTATATGTAGAAGAAATTTAATATATTAACACATTCCTTCCCAAAGGAATAAAAAAGCTACTAACACTGACTCTGGAGTCTGTCATACATAAACCATAGAAGAGGACATTATCACTATTCTCTTACTGTTAAATGCTTTGGCAAAAAAAATAATCTAAAAACACATTTTGGTACTGTAGAGTTAAGTTGTTGATTCCTAATTCTTTCTCTGCTTTATTCCTCATGTTCTGTAGGAACAAAGGGTTCTGGAAAGCTTCTGTAGGCATAGAAAATCCTTGATCAGTTTTATTAATGGCATATTTTCAGGCACTAAGGAGTCAATCTCAATATGATAGAATGATAGAGCAATAGAATAAGTTGAGTTGGAAGGCATCTTAAAGGCCTTTTAGTCCAACCCCTTGTGGTAAGTAGGGACATTGAGTTAGATCTAGTTGCTCAGAGTCTCATTAAGCCTGGTCAAAGGCTAGGACAGGCTGCCATTGTATATCTCTATTAGCTAACTCATTGAAAAAGTGTTTGTAGTAGTCAAAATCAGTCAGAGATTTTCCTTGTCAAGGAATTAGTAAGGAGAATGCTTCAACTTGAGGAGTTCAAGTGGATTTTGTACTAAGCTCTAAATGGTGATGGTCTACAAGCTCTTCTCAAGAGCAGGATCTAAGAGTAGGTCAAGAAGAAGGAAGTTGGTCATTATTAGATAAGAGCATTTATTACCATACCCGGGGGATCTGTTACCAGACAGTGTGCCTGAATTACTACTTCATGTAATTTTAAAAATTCTTTTTATTGAAATAGGCAGTTGGAATCATTGAGCAATGATCTGTACCATCTCTTACAAAGAGAGTTTCTCCTTCATTCAGCAAATCAGTGTATGTGATCTTTCTCAGAAATGAGAAACTGAAGAGACAGTACCTTGAACCCCTACAAGAAGTACTCTCTCATTCATAATTGCTTTTTTGTCCTACTTTTCATATTTGTATTGCTATTGTTAATGTTTAATTGGTGCTTAACCAACCTCTATTTCTTTTTCTTGATATGATCAAATGAATATTCAGTGAATAATACAATAGAGGAAGTATTATAGAAAAAAAAAACCCAACCTTTAAAAACTTCTCCAAAGCACTTTTACTTAATTTTAAACACACATTAAGAATTAGTATATATTCTGTGTTCATTTTCTATGCATTGGCCCTCGGATTATTCCTTTCTTGAATTATTGAACTGAAAATTAATGCATCCTCATATCTTTGTTATATTTGCTGCTTTTAGCTCTTTCTTTACCACAGGAATATTTCAAGTGCAAGTTACAGTTTATTTGCTACACCTTAATCATTATCCTTTTTCTGGAGGAATGCATTTCTCACTCTAATTCAAGGAGCACAGTTTCTCTTCTTGTGTTAGTAGTATGCAAAATAGCCAGGTGTCTTCCAGAGTTAAAAGACAAATAATTTCCACAGGATGATTCCAGAGAAGGTACACTTTCTGGAGGTGGCTAGCATAACACGACTTGCTTTCTAAGTTATATTGTGCATATATTATTGTCCCCTGATAAATATTCTATTAAAAAATAAAATCATGTCTAATTTGCAATTTCTTAATAATAGAATGTTTGTAGAAACTATGCTTTTCTAATTGAAATCTCAGCTGAAATACTGCTTTTGATTTAAAAGTTTAATGTGATGTCACGCAGAACTGTGAAAGGCTGAAAAGATGAA
This sequence comes from Turnix velox, assembly GCA_013400935.1. Lineage (NCBI taxonomy): Eukaryota > Metazoa > Chordata > Aves > Charadriiformes > Turnicidae > Turnix > Turnix velox. Next base: position 192,169 of record VZTY01010379.1, on the reverse strand, counting down.
GTGAAGTATCTTCTTGAGGACACAAATTGAAGACAAGGTGTATCATCCAGTAAATGATTGCTTCTTTGATTTCAACATTTCAAAAGCTAGCAAATAAGTAAAATGAGAACAGAAACTATAACAAAAAATGCAAGGTATTGAACAAATTATATGGATCTGTCCAGTGTTCAGCCTCATGTCTCTGAATCTTTCACAGATAATTTTACTTGAAAACCAATACTGCATATGCAGGTCATTTTAGTCAAAGAAAAGTCTTGAACAGACTTCACTGTCCAGTGATTAGACTGCATATCTACTGATAAAGTCATGGGAGCTATTGGTATTCTATTACAAGAAATGAAAGAAAATTGCAGTAGTGTAGATCAATTCAAAGGAGGTGTAGTATAGCAGAATCAGCCTGAAAATGTTCTAAACAGAATTGATAAATTAGTCCTAAGCTACCTGTACCATGCAGTGGAAGAGTCTTATTTGTTCATTCACATTCCTGTTGCTATCTTCACAACTGAAGTATCTTCCATTTTCCAGTGGTATCAGAATTGACATAGAATCATAGAATCATA
>VZTY01010379.1:109952-191122 GCA_013400935.1 Turnix velox | reverse complement strand
TCATGTTGAGTTTGTCATCAACTGACACTCCCAAGTCTTTCTCTTTGGAGCTGCACTCAAGCCACTCTCCACCCAGCCTGTATCTGTGCTTGGGATTGCTTCAGCCCAGGTGCAGGACCTTGCACTTGGCCTTGTTGAACTTCATGAGATTGATTGCTCTTATCTGTTTAAATTCTTTCCTGTCAGCCTTGTCAGCAAGTACTGAACTTGCATGTATTTTGTATATTTAAACACCTTTGCTGCTGTTGTCTTTTGTTCTTATATTCTAGTAGAAGAGAAAGCAAAGCTGATATTCTTATGTCCAAATATAAAAAGGAGCATCGTTGGGAAAACGTGGTAACTCATGCAAAGACAGACTTGCCAAACTAAATAGGAATGAGAAAAAATGCATTGCTTTCTGAGAACAAGACACTGAAGAGCAGGTTTAGAACACTGCAGTGGGTAAATACTTGCTATTTAAAGCAAGATTAAACTAAAGAAAATACCTGTTGCTGTTAGTTGTTGATAAGTGACATTTATGATATTCAAGGACGTTTTCAGCTTCCCACAGAAGAACAGACAGAATGGTAAAGTGGTCAATGCTATATTCCATGCTATCGACATCATGTCTAGTACAGAAGTGGGGCTTAGCTGGGAGGTGGGAATTCATGGTCCTTAATTGGAGTGATGCCAGTTCATTGGGAAGTGACAATCTGTCTGTCTCAACCCACAAGATCTTTATTCATCACTTGTTCCTCTTTTCCTACCCCACCCCCCTTCTCCCCTTATTCTTGTAGAGGGAAAAGAGGACTGAGTGAGTGGCTGCACTGTGCTAGTTGCCTTCTAGGTTGAAATTACAACAGAGTCTGAATATCCTGTTATAGAGCACTGGCTGAAAAAAAGAAAGACCTCTTTCATGCCAGATTCCAAATGCAGAAGAGAATGTGAAACATACTCATAGAGGTTTTTGAAAGGTTTTTCCCTCTTAGTTATACTGTTTACGATGTTCAAAAATCTATGCATTTATTGGTAGAAACAGGAATCTTCATTTTTCATTTCAAAAGCATGTAATGGCAAAACTATAGAAGGATTAATGACTCCAACAATGCCAAAAAAGAAAAAGAATAAACATGACAAAAAAAATTGCAAAACCCATAGAGGTTCATAGCTGCTGTCTGTGTACTTAGAAATATTGTTTTTCAATCCAGATAATTGTAATCAACAAATATGTGGGCTCCTTTTACAGTCCTCCTGCTGATATTAAAGCCACTTTCTGCTTTATCAGTCAGGACTGTTCTTTTTCATAAACTTATTTGCTTTATTTCTTATATATTCATATTAATGTGAAATGTTTGCTTTGAATCTGTTCATCAGCCCATATAAGTTCATCATGTGTGAAATTCTTCCTCTCACTTTTTGTAAGTGAACATTCTACATCAGTCAGAGATGATAACAAAAAGAGAAATCTACTGAAATGGATTTCATTTAGCATTTTCACCTCCTATTTGTTTGTGACAACTTTTAAATAAGTTGCTTGCACTAATGTTGTGATTTGTGCCTTTGATCCATCTTTATCTGAATTCAAAAGCTGGATAAGTTCTATCATTTTATATACAGAAGAACAAACTAATTGAAAGGGTTGAAGTCTATTATAGTTTTGCATATATTTATGTAGTGAAATGGAAAAAGCTTTTATGCAATTTTTCCACATATAAAAAACCCCGAACTAATAAAACCATTCAAAATAGGGAAATTATATTACTTTTTATAGGTAATGTATACAATATGTAATCATATTCTTCTCATAACTTTAAAATGTAAAAGAAAAAGGCAGGAGATGGACAGACAGGAAAGAGGAATAGATATACAATGAAATAATGCCAGAGTATAGCTCAACGTAATAGGCATTCTTATATACCATTTTGTGCTGTCTTCTGTGTGGAAAATTGCACTCCAGTATTAACTTCAGTGAACAGTATGTGTCCATTCAAAAAGTAATGATTTTTTTAAAAAGTCCATTGATTTTAGAGTATGACTCTTGAGAAATCTTGGTTGGTTGGAAGTGCCAATGATAGCTTTACAGTGGAACCAATGATAAAAACACATTCCTAAGTAAGATCATGAAACAAAGTAACAAAAGGCTGGGGAGGGAAAAAGGGAAAAATACCACTGCTTCAGGTATTTTTTGCTGAACATATTTTCCTTGCCCAAGGATTAAGTTCAACAGCTGTGTGTTTCCATGGCTTTAGTGGCTATTTTCTGACTCCTTTGATGAAAGTTCTTGAACAAATACATTGGCTCCAGTCAGCTCAACAAATCGCCTCTGATAGTCACAATCGGTTTGGAGTCTCTTAATCAAAGTCTGCCTTCAATTTTATCTCATTATGTTTGAGAAATGTGGTTACTGATTAGGGGTAATTCTAAAATGCCTGGTTTGTAAACATGAAACCATTCCAGAGAATATTGTTTGATTATGAATAATTTAGTACACTAAGGTTTACCATACACATTATCTAGACAATTGAATTTTATGACTCCTAATAGTTGGTAGCCATTTGAAGAGGTAGGCAGCATTGTTTTTTAAATGGAAAATGTTACTTGGGCCCAAACTCTCAGCTGTTTAAATAAGATGATCAGTGTCAATACAAACATAGGTTAAAAGCCAACAACAAAACACATTTGAGCAATCTCTAATGAAATCCTCCTTATTAATATATATTATGTAATCAGTAATAATGTTTTATCATATTTTTATCGAAAGTGAGTAAAAGACTATTTCAGACTTTTGCAATAGCATGTAAGGACCAAAGTCCGAAGTTCAGCTCATAGACCTGATGCTTACATATGCATACATAGCTAATGATATCTTCATATAACCAGTCTCAAAGACTATCAACTGAGATTAGGAGTGAAATGGAATTACAAAGAAAAAGTAGTTATTCTTTGAGCAGCAGAATATATGAAGTTTATTTTTCCCACAGATTAAAAACTCGTGCACATCCATCTAGCCGCTAAATTCTTTGCTGCTGAAGCATTACTAACTTCATTGCACCAACTGGATTATTCAAAGCCCAGGAATTCTGATTTTGACAGAACTTGTGAATTCTTAGAAGTGTTGAGATTTCTACTTACCTTTTCTGTTTCATAGGTATTGACCAGGGGATGTGGGGAGAGAAAACACAAATATGAATTTGAATCAAATAAATAGATTTACACAGAGAAACACATGCATACACTCATGAAGTGTGATCATGTATATCCATCCTTTAGTAAGGAAATCTGAGTATTTCGAATTATATTCAGAATATTTTATATGACATTTAGGCTCAGATTTTTTCAGCTACTCATTCTATCAGATTAAAAACATAGGTATTTCACCTTCTGTTATCAGCAAAAATTATGAAAATCAAAGATGTTTTGATCAAGATACATATTTATTACACCACTTTCATTTAACCCAAATATTATTACAATTTTTTGCCCGATTCTGTAAATCTTCTTTTTTTATGTGAGTAGAATTCCATCTCAAAATCTTCCACATAGGTAAAATTGGATATTTGAACAGTTAGAAGCAGTAGATTTAATCTTTTTGTCTTTCAATATTTTTGCTTAAAATACAAGTATGGCTATGTAAGTAAATGAACCAAGTGATTATGGGTAATTAACTGGTTGGATATCTACAAGTAATTGTTCCTTACTCATAAGCATTTTGTGCAAGATTATACTATCATTAAACCACATTTATTAAGTGGTTTATTATTATTTAACCACATTAAAAGTCATACTGCAATTTAGCCAAGTACATTTTTCTACATTTCCTAGAGTTATGGAGATGAAATAGTGAATGACAAAGGTCTCTTTCATTTAACTGTGAAAAATGTAATGACAACTAGTAACTGGAATTTAAATCCAGTGTAATTCTAACCAGAAATATGGCATAAAACTTTAATAATTGATCAGATATTGGCAGTGATGCATTCTTCACCACTTGAAAGAAAATCTTGATTAGTAACAATTTAAGCTGTATCATTCACTGCAAAAGTAACTGGGTTAAATTGCAATGCCTGAGTTATTTAAGAGGTCAGAATTTATAATTTTGTGGTCCTTACTAGTTTTAAGATGAAGCCTTCTGTAACATTTGAATATTTTACAAGGTTTTGAACTACAAAGTAATGCAGTGGCAGAATATCTGTGGACATAATAAGCAAGAACTAACCATTTAATTCATTTATATAAGAGCTTTCTATGATTATACTGTATTTTGCTTAAATATTTTTTCATCAGTGACTGCTTTGCACAGGGAGTACTTCTATTTGTTGTGTATTTTTGGCTCCTACAAGTGTTTCAATTTCATTTCATTAAGTAGAATCATAATACTGGGGGCTGTATAAATATAGTGCCTCAGTCTGTGATTAGTAGAACATGCTAATTAGGAATTTTTTTCCAGTTTGGGCTCTAGGACTGTAAATCTCTGACTTTTGATCTTCACTAAATTCACTTCAAAAGCCTTCTAAAAGTTCCATTAAAACATTTTTAACTTATCAAAATTTTACTTTTTTTTAATAATGGCATTAATCCCAGTCAAAATTTGTTTATGCAGTTCACTAATTTCAGAAATATGTCACTTGGAGAGAAAGAAATAATGCCCATTTCATTATAGTCATTATATCCCTAGAAAAATTAACTCAATTGCTGCATAGAGTTTTTATAGACTATATTAACCATTACATCTCAAAACTCAAATGTTTCACCTGGTTTAAATTCACACTACGTGAGATCTAAAAAACCTGAAAGTAAGTTGTGCAGATGTTCTATTCCTTTGTCTTTATGGTAAAGGAGGATTAAAGGAAACATGCCAAGGCCTTTTTATTCCTTATAGTTTCAACTTAAATGTTGTCTGTTAGCATTGTAGGAAGGTGCATCATTGTACAGGTTGCCTAACAGTGTAAGACAAGGTCAGTATGTGGGTCAATATGTGATTCTTCACTAACATTCTCTGATTCCTGGATGATGTTCAGCTGGTGACTTGAATGGGACATAGGAGGACAGAAAATCTATTCTAAATAAAAAATGCATTCTCCAGGTTAGTGTCTGATTTAAACCAGGTCTGAGAGAAATGGCAATCATAAACAAAGGATGCAAAGAATAGAAATGAAATCGGACACTTCAGAGTTTTGTTAGGGATAAAACAGAGAGTAGTGTTTAGATTCTTTTATTTATTTTTTATGCTATCCTTATTCAATTTTTATATGTGCAATTTTATACTGTATGAGTGGTTACAGTAAGTGCCAGTAAAAAAAAAATAGTGAAAAAACATGTTATTATTAAGATCAGTGGTGAAACTACACTTTTCATATTACTTATATAAGTAACTTCACAGGAAGTTTTAATATTGCAAGTCTGAGCAGCAACTGAATGCATCCCAAACCAATCATACATCAGTAAGATCTCTGACTAATAGTAGTCTCACCACAATTTTTCATCTTCAATATCTGTCTGCTTTACAATGAATCCTGGTCCCTTACCACAGGATAGGAAATTGAGTGTGTGTGGTTTGTGTGTACATCGTTTTCAAAGAAGTGAACATGATCAGAACAAGTAATCTGTAATTAACTGAAGACTGCAGTGAAAAGATCTAGTTCTATGAGATGGGTGAATAGTTCCCTTTTTAGGTTAATTGTTGAAACAATATGAACAGCAATTCTAAGAAATACAATCACAAAACATAGACGTGCTGTTTCCTTCTAGCAAATATATATTGGCTGAATATGGTGGGCATCTGCTGAGACTCACAGTTCCTTTTATTAGTAAGTTTTTGCCATCTGTTCTAATTATTTATTCATACTATGGAGAAGGCCGGTGAAACTACAGAATGGAGATAAATAGCAATGGATATATGCTGGGATGTGATTGTGCAAATAGGTTCCATGTTAACACTAATGTTCAAGCATTTGCTATCATTCAAATGACATCCCCACATGCTGTTGTATAATCTTGAGGTGCAAAATATTGAAGAAATAGTTCAGAAGATCACTTTTTAAACAGATAGTGATTTTCACACTTTCTTCAGACATTTATGCCTTATTACAGATATTATAAAACTGTATGTGTATGTTTTGTCCTTTTATACGTAGCAAATTTAAAAGACAAATTTTTATGATCTCTGCATCAAAGATTCTTTGTTTTGTTTCCAAGTCTGCATTATTGAATCATTTTCCTGCCGTTTACTGATTTAGGTAGAGCTTTGGTTTCATCCTGCATGTTGGTTTCTTTATGGGTCTAAACATCCAAAAACCAAGAGCCTGGAATTTTTGCATGATATTCAGTGTAACTAACATCCTGAATTTTATTTAGTCACGTACCGATTTGAGCTGCGATAAAGCTGATGCCCTTATAGTACCTCATGTGGTACTATGTTTAAGATTTGTGTCTAAAATAGTTCTGATAACACAGGCATGTTTCCAGTTGGTCCTCAGCAGTGCTTGCAGTGTTAGGACCTATTCTTCCTCTCCAGCTGCCTTGCCAGTGAGTGGTCTGGGGATGCATTAGAAGTTGTCAGAGGACACAGACAGAATAAGTGATTCTGACTGAGTAAAAGGATATCCCATACCATGTAACATCATGATATCAATGAAAGATGGAGGAAAATGAAGTTTTCATTCTAGTGTCTGAAGCATTCAGAATGTCATGTTCAATTTCATTAAAATAAATACTGAATTTTCTCATTTTCTTAACTGATTTACCAGTGACTGTAACATAGTTTTCTGTTGGTTTACATCCTTTCCATGAAAATGTAAATTACCCAAAAAAATAGCATCTTTATTTTCCCAGTGAGTATGGATTATCCCCCATCTCTCGGTTGCTTTTTTTTTGTTATAACTAACAGAATGATGTAACAAGCAGAGAAACTGTTGGGTAAAGAGAGAACTGGGTTACAAAAGAAAGGTAACAGCTGATTGGAAAAGCCTTATGCACCTGACTCCCAATGTTAGGTATCATCTGGAAAACAGACAACCATCAGAGAAGAAATGGTGACCAGTCAAACGAACAGTACTTTACCTTAGAAATGTGTAGGATAATGGGAACTGAAAGGATGAAATTTCACTTTGGTATTGAATTGCAAACAGAAGAAAAAGATCAGAACTTAATCTGTGTGTTCCTATTGATGCTGTCTAACATAATACAGGTAAGAGAGGGTCAGAATAGCACTTTATCCCCTGAGGGTTTTTGCCTTTTCCCAGAATATCTAGAAACTGTGGCAACAAGTGGCAGAAAGTCATTCCATACTTGAAAGGAACATCAATAACTTTTTTTATCCAGGGTGATTCTCCCATTTGCACAGTATCAGTACTGTCAGTATCCAAGTGATCAAAATAGAGCCTGGGATGAGCATCCAAGAGCTGCAGCAGAGGATGAGAGGGAGTGCTGTGCTGTTTAGGCCAGTACAGCTATCAAATAAGTATTTCATCAAACAATATTCTTACTGAATTGGATAATGCTAATAACTAAGGCCTAATTGCTGTTTCATCCTCCAAGGTACATGCGGCAGTAATAATACACCTTAAAAGAGTGATAGACATAGAAGATAGAGGGAGTTAAGCAAAGACCTTGAATTGATGGTTGCATGTAACATAGTGGGAAGTAAATTCCACTAAAAGATAATTGATTCATCAGGGATTTTAAGTGTCAGATTCAGTATGTAGCTGGAAAATAGCTCTCTTTTTCAACTGCAACTGAAAGGAGCACAGTGAAATCCATATTTTTATCTTTTGTCCTTTCATTAGGTGAAAGTTGTTTTTTTGATAAAATTAAGCTATATCGAAACAGGTACCCCAGTGGTGTCTCTGTTTTCTGTGTCTAAATTAAACGCAAACTGGTCTTTATAAGACATAGGACTCTGAGTTCTAGTAAATGAATATGGCTTATTAAGCAAAGTGAATGCTAGAATAAACTAAATGGTCATAAACTCTACATCTGTATTCTCATAGCTTGTCAGAATAATAGAATTGGCATAATAAATATCAGACAAGCCAAAACCAACTTCAACATGGAGATGAAACTGTATTGGGGCTGCTTTGAAATATAAACAGTTGGCAAGAGTAGGAGTGTGAACAATGTGAGAGTAAGGTCTCCTTGTCAGTATGTTCCAGCATTGGGCCCTGTCCACACTCCTGTCATGAGAGCATCGAAAGGCTTGTAGGAACATTTTTCTGCAGATTGCTGTCTGGACATAGGGACTGAGAGGACTATATGACATGTCTTACTCTGCCCCTCTGGGCCTTAACTTCTGCTGCTCTTAGTGCTTTGCTTTCTGTATGAGATGAGAAATAGTTGTACTTAGAGATTTCAGATAAAATGGAGAATAGATTCAGTGGCGTTGAACTAGCAGCACCACGTTTCTATCCACAAGGCCACATAGCTATCTGTCTGTTGGTTTAAAATGAGACAAAACTTGGTTGCACAAAATCTGTTTCTGAGGTGGAAGGTCTTTGTGTCTTGAAAAAAGGACAAAAATACTCTGGAATTCTTATCAGCTCCCCTCCTTAGGTCTCTTTTGGTGCAGAATATTTCACGTGTCACAGCAGGTCTTCAGCATATGTGATTATTTTCCATTGTTTTAAAGTATAGTTTGTGCTTTTGTTTTGAATTGTTACAATAGCTGAATTAAAGTATTATAATTGTTAATAATGTTTTTTTAATTAGCAAAGTATTTCAAGCCTTAAAAAAGTCCCATTTCTCATGATAGAAGGAAAATTAAACTGGAGGAGAACATCTGTGAAAATAACAATGATTCACCAAGTTGCATTTCCTTCAGTGACATAAATAGGATCCTCTTTAACTACTCACTACTGATGTTAACTAATTCCTCTTAAACTATTACCATAAACCTCCTCAAGAATTAATTGCAAATATAAACAGCTCCTGGTTTCTTTGAAGTACTCTCTGCCCCCTGGAGAAATTTCATTCCAATCACTTTCTAAGCACCAAGGGTAAATGTAGACCTCAGACTTTCCTAGGTTCTATATAACCTTTAGTTATTTACAAGAGGTTCAAAAATTACAGTTTAAATTTTCCAGTGAACTGGAGTAAATGGCAGGGGATTGTTTGTTTAAAACTACAGCACTAGAATGATACCTGACATTTTCAATTTGAGAAAGAGGTATTGCAAAAGACAGGATGCAGAAAGGATTACTGAGAAAAATAAGGATCTTTTTAAAAGTATGTTTGTTTTGTTTTAATTATATTACACTGGTATAAAAATGTGTGAGAAAACCACTTTAACATGAGAACCCCCATCATGTAGTCTCAGGTAAACTAGAGGTTTTGCCCAGATTGGCAAAATGAAGCACACTCTTAAAAAAGCCAAAGTAAAAATCCTTTACTTGAAACTATTGCAGCAATTTGCATTTTTTCAGACATGAATCCAATTTAATATGTCTGAATCTTCTTCCATACTGCCACCACAACTTCCAAATGGTAATAATGGTTTTGTGTTATTCTGCCTCTACTGAAATCAATGAAAGAAGTCCTGTTTATTGGTCAACAGCAGTAACATCATTATTAAATTCCCTGTAGTACCCTGTTAGATTCAATAAAGGTGCAAGAGTTGATAACAAGCTATATTTTTTCTAATACTGATCTTGATGACCAAGTTGGTGCCCTCAAGTATGACCACTGAATCTAAGAGACAGAACTAGTTCAAGAGNACAGCAGTAACATCATTATTAAATTCCCTGTAGTATCCTGTTAGATTCAATAAAGGTCCAAGAGTTGATAACAAGCTATATTTTTTCTAATATTGATCTTGATGACCAAGTTGGTGCCCTCAAGTCTGACCACTGATTCTAAGAGACAGAACTATAAGTCGATGCCAGATTTGTGCTATTAAACACATCATAGTTTGTAATTAAAGAAAATGTCACATTGTCATATTTTTCATTACAAGGGGATGTGGTCTTCATATACATGAAAAATTAAATGAAGTATATGGATATACTGGAGATATGTGTCCTAAATTTAATTAATGTTTTAATAGACTACAAACAAATTCAAATGGGAGTCACTAACATTCCACTGCTTATGGAAGGTGAAGTAGTTCTATTTTTCCTGAATTTAAAAATTTAAGGAAGTATTATCATGAATTGCAATTATTTTGGTGAAATCTCAGTCAGAACACATTTTTTTAAAAATACCTCAATTTCAGCTGGCCTGTGCTTGAACATTCAAGGCCCAGTAACTATTGAGATATTCCAGTTGAGTGTGATGTAAGATGAATCAAAATATGCAAGTGATGATCAGAGCTACTGATCAAACCATAATATCAGACAGAGGCAAAGAATGAGCTACCTGACACTCAAGCAGTTGTTCCTCACGTATCTCAGAAAGCTTCAGCACTTGTTCCCCAAACATGTCAATATAAATGCCTGAGTGCAAAGACTTACGAACATAAGCTCTTAGCTGCATCAGGCTTGAGGTATATTTTAAAATAGCATAATTTTTAGAATAACATTAATATCTAGCAGAAGTCTGATGTATAGTCAAGTTCCAAAGATAGAAATGGATTTCAAGGCATTTAATAACTTCACAGTGAAATACCCTCTTGACTTTGTAATTATCGATGTTAAGATACTAGGCTATGAATTATAGCTTGTGTATTACATTCTGTAAGAAACCCAGTAAAAGATGTTGGAAAACTCATTGCTCAAATTAAGGAATAAAATGCAAATAGCAAAAACTGCCACAGGGATGTTTTGTACAGAGTCACATGAAAAATTTGGTTTGAAGTAGGATCATCTAAGCCAATATCCTGCTCAAATAAGGGCTAACTTTGGCCACTCAATGCTGTTTAGTTACCATTTAGGAATTAACAGAAGTCAACAGGTATTAATAGAATATGTCTTGCAGTCTGAAGACACTAGATACAGGCATCAAATGTGAGCTTTCTTGAAACTCAGAAGTTATTTTCTGTTGAAGTTTTGTTTTATTCCTGGGGCTTAAGCGTTAGAATTTATAATCCAGATAACTGTCAGAATATATACATAGAGACTACTCTAATTAAGTGTGTTTCCATTTAGAGCAATGATCATACCACGAGAGTCCCCATCCAAGCTGAAAGTTGAAAATCTGTCAGGCTATAATGCTGTCATCTTTAAAAGTATAATTATTTCTAAAAATTCCCATTTAAATAATAAAATTTGTTTGTTTTGACTAACTGGGAAATCAATTTTTGAAGATTTACCCTTTTTTTCTGGACTGTTTTGACACTGAGTTGAAGAACAATAAAGCACATATTACAAACCACTCTTCATTTGATGCCAGAAAAGAGAAATCCAGTGTTGGTGTTGTTTGTGATTGAAGGGTCAGGATTTCAGATAATTTCTTTTTCTTTCCTTCTGGCCTTCAATAACAGTTGAAAAAATAAATATATAGAAAATATGAAATTGCATACAATGCTAAAATATGAGTCTAAATACAAAGATTTTTTAGTGCAAAATGTACAGCCATATCTAATTTAATCTCCTGTTATTAGCATTTTGCCACTAACTGTGAAAACTGTTACTTAAAAAACGGATAATCTCAAGACACTCTGAAAAAAAAGGAAAAAACAAATAATAGATTTGTAATGCAAGAAAGAATTTTGTGTCACTAGATATGTCACTTATTTCCAACAATGAATCTATGGAATGAAAAGTGCTATGAAATCAGAAAATTTCAAATGGCAATTGATGGAGCAAAGATTATCAATATATGTGACATGAAAAAGCAAGCCTGCTTTCACAGAACAGGATGGTCAAAACAACATACACACTTCAAATCTAGCAGCTTTTTGGCTAGATACGCAGTACTTATTCAACAGTGAATACAGATGACACCCAGATTCCAGTTAGTTCTATTTACAGAAGTGCAGTAAGTAGAGAAAAAGCAGTTCTTCATACAGAGATCACCTCAGATAGATTTATGAGATTAATTTTGAGAAAATTATGTTTTCATCCAAATCTTAGAGCTACTTGTGTTCTATTCCATCCAACCCAGCCCTTACACTGCTTCAACTCCATTCTAGTGAATTAATTCACTAGAATTAATTTATATGGGATTGATAGAAGAAAGTACTCCAAAATGCATATTGCTTTTTAACAGAATACCAAAATCAATTCCTCTTTAGAATGCATTTGTAATTCTTAACTGTGTCCAATTAACTTCACATATAAACTGTTGTTATTTGTGAAAATCCATAACCGAAATGTTTTCTTAAGAAGGTCATTCCTTTGTGAACAAAAGATCATTCACTGACTTGAACCACAGCTATTGTTAGCTGCCTTGTAACTTTTGTGCTACTGTGGTTTATATACTAGTTGTTATGATAAAAATTCATATAAAGCTATATTTTTTGTTTGTGATAATAAATTGCATGTTTATTTAAATAATAGAATTTTTAAAAAGTACTGATAAATACAAAAAGAAATAGTTAGATAGAAAAATTTGTTTAGATGAAATGTGTTCTCAGGAACAGATTCATTTTTCTTGTGATTAATGATTATACTGGGGTTTGTAGAAAGATCTGCACAGACAATCCTTTATTATAGCTTTTCCCTTCATTTTTACTATTACTAAATTTTAGTTGAGAAATACCTATAAGAATTTTCTTTTGTTTTGTACCTGCATGATCACACAACTAAACAAACTTCTTTCTACTCACTTTTTAACTGTTATTATGTTCTGTCAATATACATTCAAATTGTTATAATTTTTCACAACAAATTGTTCTTCAGCTATGTAGGGGAAAGGTATGTTCACCCTGTGCAACAATGAGTAATCAATATCTTCAAAAAAGTTTAGGACAATCAAGCATATATGTAACACTAATTAGCAAGGTGGCTTCTGACAGTTTTGACTAAGGGCAGGTGCATTTCAGTTTTCCATGCTGAACTAAATATGTTACATAAGTGTATTAATTGTTGCATCCTTAAAAGAACTTCCTTTCATGCATTTTAGATCTTTTCTTTCAGTAGCATTGTCTTCTATGTTCTTAGGGCAAGCTCTCAAGTCCAATAATCAAATACATTAAATATTATATTCCTCATTCCATCCTTGAGCATATTCAAACCCAAATCTAACTTATTTCTCTATTCTCCTTCATTAACAAGGTCAAAATAAAATTTGGGGAAATTTTTATATTCATTTATTCAGAGTAAGAGAATGACATTTTTAAAAGCCAATGAGTCAGTCAAAAAGGAGAAAACAGGTAGAGAGGCAATTTCTTTCAAGACTTGAATTTTAAGCTTCACAATTCTTACAGTGAATCTGTGTAGGTTTCATTCCTGTCTGCTAATGTGACTCAACTAGTTGTACATAAAAGTGTTATAAATATTTATGATAATTGTTAAGCATGATATATTGTCCCATGTGGCAGTTCAGCTACCCAGGAGGTAATTCTCTTCCTTGGGAAATGTCAATCAATCATGAGAGGTCTCCCGTAGAGGAGAAAAGAAAGGGAGAGTAAAATGGGAGGGAAGAGATAAAAACAAAGGACAGAGAAAGGGAAAAGGGAACCCATCAGCATTTTGATACAAAGCACTAGTGCAGTTTTTTATGTAAATACCCTGACTATTTGATATATAGAAAAGAGATTTATTTTAAGGATATGAATTGGGAAATTCTACTCTAGTCATGGAAAAGCAGCAAAGGACTTCTAGTCAGTCCTTTGGAGGGATGTTCAGTACAGAATAGACTAGTGCATAGTAAACCTCATGGGCCATGAGGTTATTCATATTCATGTAGCAAATTAATTCCTTATTTTGCTTCACTTACGGACAGATCTTTTACTTTACCTATTAATCTATCCTTATCTCGTCCCATGTGTTTTCTCCCTTTTATCCTTTCAGTTCTCTTACCCATCCCATTGGGAGGGGAGTGAGCATGTAGCTGGATAAAGCTCAGCTGCCTACTGGCGTTAAACTCTGACAATGATGTTCTTAAGGATATGTTTTAGACTACAGTGCAAAGATCAAGAGTTTGATCTCATTTTCTTTTTTTTGCCTGGTAATGTAGATATTGATTCAAAACTGAAGCACTTTGCTATTAGCTGGGATTCTGTAACTGTAGAAATTTGAGGAAAATAATAATGCATGGAATAAATAATCTCAGAGTCACAGACTCACAGAATGGTTGAGGTTGAAGGGCACTTCTGTGTCACCTAGATCTCATTTAACAGGACTCTGTTCTGATGGTTTGTGAGTATCTGGAAGGTGGAAGATTCCACAACCTCCTGGAGCATCCTGTTCTAGTGCTCTGTCATCCTCACAGTAATAAACTGTTTTGTGACATTCAAAACACATATCTGCCCACTGAAAATCCACTTCATAAATAAAGAGATGTACTCTGTTAATCCTCCTTACATTCTTAAATGACTGGCTCTAACATCTTTCTGATTTTTATATTTTTTTCTCCATCTATATTTAATTTGCACAGAACTATGATGTGTGTGTCTGTTTCCAGTGTAGCATATGCTTATATGGCTTTAGAAGAAGATGCTCTTTGTAACATAGCAAAGTCACAGTAGCCACTATTAAGCAAATGAGCTCCCTTCACTCTCTAGTTATCTTAATATTACAACTCGGTACCTTTTTCTTGGATTAGGGAGCAGTTAATTCCCTTTTGCATTTACTGTTCATTACTTACAGGCTCTGTGTATTGTCTGATCTTTATTCCTGCATTACCTATTCACTTGTAGTGACATGTTTAGTAATGTTACTTTCCATGCAGCTTTAAAAGACCACTCTTCTCTAATTGAAGGAAATCTACTATTTGAGAAGCAGCAGGTTTCAACAGTGGAGTACAGCAACAGTCAGGAAACTTAATTTGTCTTACTCTTTGGAAGTGATTTGCTGTTTGACTTAGCACAAATCACTTTCGATGTCCAAATTTACAAGCGTCTGGACAAAGTTTGCATGTCTTTATTTTGTTGCCTATCACAGAGTCTTGTTCTGAGAGGTGCTCAACACAGAGCTGAAGTTAAAGGCAGCAAGAGCTGCAGGTGCTTGACGTATTCAGAATTCAGGATAGTATTAAGGTTTTTCAAAGTTAACATCTTCAAACCTTAGGTGATTTAAAACTTTTTTTTTAAATTTTGCCTTGAAAAATACTGTTTCTTGATTTCCCTACATGCAAGTAGAAAATAATAGCCTTCACAATGTCTGTTCATTAGAAATGTTCCTAAAATTTTTAGGATTCCTTATGTTGTAGAATGAGATGTTTGTTCAGCCATTTCAGTATTATTAAGTTACACATATTGGAAACATTACAAACAATACCAGATGGAAACAACTTAGCTGGAAGTTAGACTCAATTTGTTAGGCTGTGGCTATTTGCCAGGTTCCCTGATAAACAAGATTCATTCACCCTTCACTGCATACTGATCTACATTATTGGGTACCTTATGAGTCAAAACAAAAAATGAATTAGTCATAATCCTGTCTTTCCTCCTAAAAAAGTGACATACATCTGTGGAAAATCATCTGTGGTTGTTACAAAGGTGAAAGAAAGCATCCTGTTAATTGGACTTGAAAATAAGTACTTTGCTACAATTAAAAGGTATCCGAGCAAACAGATGTAACAGAAGTTGAACTTAAAAGAGTTCATCATGAGACGATTACTTACATTGGCAACCAGTAACGACAGTGTGCTGGATTCCAAAAGGTATTATTTTACTGACAGTGACAGCGGCAGCAGTGCCATTAGAAATATCATCTCTGATAGAAAGGTGCAATGACATTTCTTTGTGAAAGCAACGATCCAGCTGGAGTGGAGTTTAATAGCAGCTTCAGCCAATGAACATTTGCCTTCTCCCATCAGTGTTTTACCACACTGAAGGATTGTGTGACAGGACCTTGCAGGGAGTTTAAACTCTGACAAGACGATATGAATAACAAAAATATGAGACTAAGCTCAGTAGCAAAGTGTCACAACCTGTGAGGATATGGAGATAGTTACTGTTGGCTTATAGGATTCTGTCATACACAAGGAGATAGGGGCTTTTATCCTCTAACTTTCCCTAATTTATTATAGATAAACACAAATACCATACAAATCACCAGTAGCAAGAATGCTACCAAAATAGCCATCAGCAGCAGGTTTTAGTACAAGGTTATAATGCAGGGAGGGAAGAAGGACTGTTCTGGTATCAAGACTACTGTTTCTGAAGTTTGTGGAAAGAAGCTGTATGTGAGCAGTTGGTACAGAAGTACTTGTGAATATCAAGACATCCTTTAAATTTAATAACTGTTAGCATATACTTAAAGACTTGGGTTACACTCTCCATCTCTCTGTCAAACAAAAAATTATTGAGAAAATTTTTTTAACTTACTTTTTGAGCTCCAAAGAATATATATATATTTGAAAGAAATTCTTAAACTTTTGTGTAAAATTTCATATAGCGTTGAGTCTATTAACTACAGAGAACAGGCAAAAACTAATGCTCAGGATCATAATCTGCAACTTACTATGTGACATAATGTCATTCCTTTGTGCTTGTCTTTTGCCCCTAAATAACAATTTCTCATCACTGCAGGATTTGTCTTTTAGTTTCTAAGTGCAATAATTTTTATTCTTCGTTTAAATCTGGAATTAAACTCAGTTTCCCTTGCCCAATATACCAACGCAGAAGTGCTTTCACACTTCCAAAGAAGTCAGTAGAAATCCTCAATGAGTTCCACTAAAGTATGAGCTACATGTTTAATTTCTATGTGGACAGATTCAAAGCAGAAATTAAAGGATAATATGAGATGGGAGAAATTCCTAACACCAGTAGCAATTAAGTACTTAAACTTGTCATTTTAAAAGGCTTGGGCTGAAATTTGACAACCTGTACAATGACTAGTACACTCGATAACGAGCCTGAGCAATTTCTTGCCTTTAAAATTCCCTGTTATACGTGCCCTCTGTGTCTCTCTTCGTACTCTTTTTAATCTTCATCTGTATAAGAAGATTGTACAGTACCAGAAGTAGATTGAAGCAGGAAAACAGAAGAAAAAGACGAAAAAAGGGAAAGAATCTATGAATCTAAAGCAATCTTGAAACACACAAACAGTGGGAATGCTCTGTTTTTTTAAAGTGCAACCTACAGTATGTGGCCTCCCAGAGGACATTTAGGAAAAGAACTGTCTTTGATTTTAACAGAAGTGGGTTTACTGACGATTATGCTGCCTGCCTTGAATTCACTAGGTAGCCTGGTTGCACAGCAGGAATCTCTTGCCTGAAGTACAGATACAGATAGTGAGAACCGCTTTCTTTGATTGTCTAGAGATGCTTGAGGTTTCCTACAGTTCAATGCAGGAAGCATTATGTTTCTTAGAGAAGCTTCCTTCTATACAGCTGATGTTGGCTTGACATACTTTTGAATCAGACAAGAACTGTGGTCTCATCTGACGGAATAGGAAAGAGGCTAAACAAAGTGGGAGGAAGATTTGATTTACCACCTTCAAGAGGAAAAGTGGAATTACTGAATAGGCAGGTGAGCTAAAAGGTAATGATTTTTCCGAACAGTGCTGCATCAAGTGCAGTAGATTTGTTTAATATGTACAGAAGGGCAAGTCAATTACCAGGATATTTTAAAGAAACATGAAGAATATTGCATTTCTCCATTGAATAAAACTTTAAAAGGGCATAACTTTCCTCCTGCAAGAGGTCAAAAGAAGAAGAAAGATCTATACAACTCTCAAGCTATGTTTCCTAACTAACAACAGTGGGTCTCTATCAAGTATCTTCCTAAAACCTTTCCTACCTTGCCCTTCCACAATATTTAATAACTTTATCCCTGTTTCCCCTTTCTAACATATAGAAATTCAGTGATTCTTAAATGGTCATTAATAAGAATGTAATTCATCTTGTCTGATGTTCACTGGGAGACTGCACAGCCCTACTGCATGAGCTGTTCTTCACAGCCCCCTTGCATAGCCTTTCTGTGGATACTGATTTTACATCACTCTTGTACTTTAATTTCCTATTCACTCTGTAGTATAGCATTTATTAGTCACAGAAAGTTGGAAAGCATAAGACTCTGCAGCTGGAGAACTCTGAGGCTTGCAAATAACCCAGAAAGGTTTCAAACCTTAGAGTGTAATGGACTGTAAAAGTAAAAGCTGTGATTTATTGTTTCTCCCAGTTACTGAATCCGAAAGCTAGCCCAGTCACGATGGAGCTCAGTGATCTGCAGATGTTTCTATCTAATAAGAAGGTTGAATACATTGTTTTTCTTTTCCTTTTAATGCATCATAGTTTCATGTTAATATTCCATTGTTATATTTTTGACATTCAGATCAAAGCTTAAAACCATGTTTGTTTTTTTTTTAAAACCAAAACATTTTAATATATGAAATATATGAATATGAAGTTTTAGATTAATTATTTCTGTTGCTTCATGTTAAATCAGTCTAAAATCAATAATAATAAAAAATAATATGTAGGCATATGGATATGTTCGAGTACACAGTAATGGTTTATATTGTACACAAACACTAAAGCAGATCAGAGAGATATACCCATCTAATTTATAGAAGAGAGACTCAAAGAAACAGAAAATTAAAGTGCAAATCATACCTGCAATAAGTAACTGAGTACTGTATCTTAGTTTCTAACTTCAACAAAATACCCCCAAAAAGTAAAAAAAACCCACAGCAATATATATATATATGCAAAATGCCACAGAATGACATTATTCTTGGGGGAAATGCTTTCCTTTCTCAGGTATGGTTGTAAACTCTACAGGCAAATGATTTATCAGCTTAATAACATTCAGGAATTAGTTCCAAAAGGTGATGTAAGGGAGCAGAAATAGTAACACAGAAGGATAAGCATAAGCAAAACTAAATGGCCCTAGTTTCCTGGACATTTTTAAATGGCTGTTACATCTCCACCAGACAAAAAAAAAGTTTAGTTAGGTAAAACAAGTTCAGACAAAGTAAAACCCAACGAGCTTGCAAAGTTAGTACAAAGACGGTGGCCTGTTTGTTGCAATGGTAATGTCCTTCTCACTTGGCTACAGAATTTAGTCCAATCAAAGTGTCTAGTGCCTTTTCCACCTGTCCACCATAGATAGAATTAGATGCTCCATTGCTGCAGTATCCCCAAAGTAATATTTTAATCAAAAGAAGTAAATAGTAATTGTGTGGGACAGCTTCTGCTGGAGGTGGGAGCTGGAACTGAAGTTCTTCCTCTCAATGATTAGTAATGGTTTGCCCCTTTCAGGATGTGCTTCTAAATGGTTGTTTACTAACAGGTGCTTAGAAGATGGGGGGAGAGACGACATACCATACTGTAGGTGCAGAAGGTGTGCAATGTAATGCTGCTTTGGGAGTTGATTAGATCATCATTTTTTGCCAGTGATTTGGGTAACATCTAGATCAGAAGAAGAATGTATTTGTAGGTTTGCTCTCAGGGATACTTACTCATCTAGATAAATATTATTAGTGATTATAAAAATAGATACACTGCAATGAAAAGAGAACTGAGATCTAATTCTGTCTTCCAATATGGTGGCTTCATCACAAGTTATCTGTAATATTTCTCTTCCTAATCTTTATAAAATTTCACTCTATTCTGCAAGGTGAGACAGCTGTAACAGAAGGGTGAGTAGTTTGCCTTCTGCCTCACAGAGCTAAATGGACATAGCTGCAGATGCAGCTTGGAATCATTTAAGCAGTTAAAGATTACTGTAAATCCACTGATACACCCCCAAATCCTTCTCTTCAGGGCTGCACTCAAGCCACTCCCCACCTAGTCTGTATCTGTGCTTGAGATTATGCCACTCCATGTGCAGGACCTTGCACTTGGCTTTGTTGAACTTCATGAAGTTGCATGGGCCCACTTCTCAAGCCTGTCCAAGTCTCTCTGGGTGGCATCCCTTCCTTTTGGCATGTCAACTGCACCACACAGCTTGGTGTCATCAGCAAACTTGCTGAGGGTACACTCCATCCCACTGTCCATGTCTCCTATGAAAATGTTAAATAGCACCAGTAAAACTGTAATACCTCTTAGGTGAATTCTTTCTCAAAAGTTAGTGTGAAAGTGAGAACAAATGTCTAATTTCTTCCTTGCACTGAATTTTTACTTTTTTTTTGATAAATGTGCAGTCTGAATCAACACTAGTCTCCAGTCTCTGAACTGAGTGCCTTACTAAAGGCAAAGGTTAGGTAATTTTTTCAATTCAATGTCTATTACAAGTAAAAAATCAGGGTTAAAACAGACATAATTATGTGATCACTGAGAAGAAAAAAAAAAAAAAAAGCAATACTTAAGGTTTTTTACTTCCTGAAATAAAATAGAAGATGATGATTATAAACTAGATGTGTGGAGAAGACTTTCCAAGAGCCAGAGAACTGAGGAAAACATTGTCAATAGATAAGAAATGCAGAGACTCCTGCTCACAATGAGAAATCCTTTCACCCTAATTTGAGGATGAGCTTGCTCTTAAACACACACTGCTCTTTGCCTGAGCTTATTAATACTAACAGTAGATATCTTAAGCAGATGTTTTCTGTCTTGGAATATCTTTTCCTTACGTTCTGAGAAGTCACTCCAGCAATAAAGCCTTTAGATGAAAAATTATTTAATTAATTGTCATAGGTAAATAAACACGTCCCTGCCTATGGCAGGGGGGCTGGAACTCGATGATCTTTGAGGTCCCTTCCAACCCAAACTATTCTATGATTCTATGATTCAAGGCAAATACACTGAGGAAGGACTGGCCATAATTCTCAAGTATATTAGCAATGAAATTGTTATTTAGTTCTACCACAGTGTCTTTGGTAGAATTTGAGATATCTAGCATGTATCCTGGCAATGAGATGGACAGGTACAAGTAGCACAGTTAATTAGCAGTTTATTTATCTGTGTGTTTATTTTTAACTAGGCTCCAAATTGTTTAAGAGATGCAGTTCCTAATCACCAACTCATTCTCATTCTAAGTAGAGAATAATTTGGGACAGGAGAACATTCCTTACTTCAGTCCACTGTTGCCTATTTAACCTACTTAAATTGAATACATAGGTGAAAGAGTCTAGTACCACTAATAATTATTTTAAAGATGTCTTCTCATGTAATTGTTTAAGATGATAAACCAAATGGTAACATATTCATAATTTCAAATTAAGGATATGAAAGTGAAGTAATCAGCAAAGTTGTATTTGCATGTTATCTGTAAAAGACCACATAAAAAAAATAATGGTATGCAAAAGCGTCTTTAGAAAAGCACTCATGAGGTGGTTGAAATTCGAACTACAGAAATTATTTTATATCCCTTCCGTTATAGAAGAAAATCCATAAGCATAAAAGGCTTTTCCATTTTTCTGAGTACTATGCTTTAATCACAGGGGAACCGATAAAAAAGTTTCTGTCCTTTTTTCTTTCTTGTGGTTGTTAATAGCATAAAACAAGGCACTTCTGAATCCTGTATGCATTCTGGAGCAGGAAAGATATCTCAGATTTAATTTCTACAGCCATCCAACATTTCCATTCTGTGCAACATGTTAAAAGTGAAATATGAGAGTCAGATGAACAGATCTCCACAAGCAAGAAGGTTAGCAGGATTTGAAGCTTCAAGTAAAACTCAACAAATACATATAACTTCTTTTTCTTTTTCTGCTCCACAGATTACAAAAAAGGAATTCTAATACATTTTGATACAGTTCAGCCTCTGAGCATCATCCATTTTTATTCTTACAAGAACTGCTCTGTGGACATCTTCTGTACAGCAAATAGGAGAGCTAAGGTACTGGATATTTAAACTAAACTGCTTTTGGAATACACTAATGAGTTTTATTACTTGCATTTATCAGTTTACAAAATTAAAATCAAATACAAATGCAATTTAACCTGCATAAGCTTTCAAATAGAAAATAGATCAAAGAAAAGTCCCCTTTTCTGGATAATATAATTATTTTTCTCAACAGAGTTTTGTAGAAGATTCTGTATTGGAGGTGTTTACCATTTCTTTCAAATGTTTTTAAATAATCTCTGCAGCATACTCAATCTGGATGCACTAAATGGCTTATTAAAAATAACCTTTTAACTTGTTTAATATCATCTGAATAATTCTGGAAAACTTTGTAGTCAAGTTTCTGAAACAAAATCTATATTGTACTTCTGACCTCCCACATATTTCAATGTGGCTTGGACTAATTGAAGAATATGGAGGGTGTGTTACAGAAATCTGAAATCAGAGGCAAGTTCTCATGAAGGTAAACCTAAAGGTCAAAGATAATGCACTCTGTTATGCAGCTGAAGTATTTTCATGACTAATATTAAGTGGTTTGTATAAATCACTGCATGTTCATTACAATAACCAAATAAATACACATCTGTATTAATGAAGCAGGGAAATATCAGAAGATCTGTGCTCAATAAGAACCTGATTTGTAACAAACCAGGGTAATACAGCAGCTGTGATATGAGTCATTTTCATCTGAAATTCATTATCCAGATGAGTGATGGATATTCACTTTAAATTTATCATGAATACAGCCACAGATGGAAGTAAGATGGAGTAAATGTCTGCAGTTATCTGTTAACTGGTGTGCTTCATCATTTAATAGCTGAATGACTTATGATCATGTAGTTCAGAACACCTCTAATTAATTTTTGAGTTGAGTCTTTATTCTCAACCTCAAACTATGCTTTATTAATAGGTCAACATAAAGAGCTTGCTGAATTGTAATGTGTGAGTGGGAAAACTTATTTGTAAGCACATAGTTCATTGCTGGATGTCAGATGTTTTAGCTGCCTACTCCACTAATTGAGAATCATATCAGAAAACTGGAAAGCCATCATGACAAATGAGACAGACAATGACCTCTGGCCATAAATGAATTAGGACTGATGAACTTGGTATCAGTAGATTTTCAATGTCGTTTCGTATATAACAATTTAACTCATTTTCTGCTCTTGGTGATGTATTACAGGAAAGACTGGCAGGCAAGTGAAGTTTGTTTTCTCTGTACAAGCCTGTTAGAGTAGCAGACTTATTGAAGGGTATTCTTTATATAAAAAAGGATTTTGTCTTTGAGTGTATGCAAAGTCAGCATTTTGGCTTCTAAAATGTGTCTTTAACATCCTTGAGGAGAAGCAAGAGGAGAAGAGAGGAGGGAAGAGATTATTCCCAAGCTATACATGATAAAGAACACTTGATAAAGAATGGCAGGTTTTGTTTGAAAATTTAAGCTTTATACAGATTTCTCTTCCTTAAAAGAATAACTATTTATAGGCTGAATAAATGCGTATACTATGTCAGAACTCTGTTAGTCTTTAGGCTGGAGGCTTTTGGTAGTCCAATTTTGACAAATATGCATTTAAACATATATTACTCCAACATAAATCTATAATCTCAGGCAGAGGTACTAAATCCAGGCCTGCCAGCCCTTTGTGCCCAGTGTAAACTTCATTCTCTGTCATGATGCTGCAGAACTGAGTCTTGAGTCTGTTTCTTAAATTTGCACCTCTTAGGAAGAGCAGTTGATAAAATGAGATATATTTTTTTAGATATTCTGAAATTCTTACAGTTGTAACAGTGATCAACAGAAGCAAAAGCAGTAGTGATTTGCAAAAATATGACTCTGCATTTTCTTCCAAGTGTGAAGATTTTAATAGATTAACATACTGAGAGAAGGACCTGACACAAATTAGTCATTTTCTGTATGTGGGGAATTTAACAATTCTTAAATACCTCATGCTAAATTAAATAAAAACAGAAAAATGACCTTTATCTTTGTCATCACTAGAAATCATGTTGTTCCACTGTTCCAGTGATGCATAGAGGTGGAAATAAAGGAGATGAGTACAATAGACTTTTCCATAGACTGAGTTTTCCAGGTCATTTCATTCTCTCTAGTGTCTTCAAAACCTTTACAACAGAGCTAATGATAACAGATTGCCACATTATCCTGTTCACAGTGACCTGGTTGGCTAGCTGACAGAAATTCTAGTCACTCAAAACTATGAGTGAAAAAAAAATTTACTGAATTTGCTTCTAATGGTTATTACAATGCATTGAGAGTAAATTCAATACTATATTGTACTATTAAGTATTTAATGTGTTGGGTAATGATTTGATTATTTTGAAAATGGATACTTTATATCTGGGTTGCTGCTCTGCTGCATCGGGTTTTGGCTTTTCCTTGCAGACTCTGGCCTTCTGCCAGTTCACGTCATGGGGATAGTTCTCCCAGTCTAACAAGGTTGTTTCTTCATCATATAGTCTGCTAGAGTAATCCACACTAACACTATCCTTGCTGAAATAACTGTGACTCTGAAGCTGACAAATGCAAACTTTTCCTGGGAACTGTGTTTACTTAAGGAATACAAGATGGAGACCAGGGCGAGAAAGCCCTATCTGCTGTCAGTGAATACAAGGTTTGGGAACATCTGAAGAACCTGAATGTCCACAATTCCATGGGATTTGATGATATGGTTCCCAGGGTCTCGAGGGAATTGGCTGATGTAGTTGCCAAGCCCCTCTCAATGATATTTGAAGTCATTGTGGTCAGGTGAAGTCACTGCTGACTGGAAGAAGCTGAACATTAAGGGCAGAAGGGAGGATGCCAGCAACTACCATAGAATCATAGAATGGTTTGGGTTGGAAGGGGTCTTAAAGATCATCTAGTCCCAGCCCCCTTGCCATAGGGCAGGGAGGTAGGGACTCCTCTCACTAAATCAGGTTGCTCAGTGCCTTGTCCAGCCTGGCCTTAAACACCTCCAGAGAGGGGGCATCCACAATCTCTCTGGACAGATGTTCCAGTGTCTCAGTCTCACCTCTGTGCCTGAGAAGCAGATTCTCCTAGAAGCTATGCTATGGCACACAGAGGACAAGGAAGTGATTTGAGACAGCCAGCAAGGCTTCACAGAGGGCAAGTCCTGTGTGGCCAACCTAGTGGCTTTATGCAGTGGTGTGACGACATTGATGGACGTAGGAAGCTCAGCGGATCTGGACTTCTACAAAGCCTTTGAAACAGTCCCCCACAACATCTTTCTCTCTAAGTCAGAGAGATATGGATTTGATGGATGGACTCTTCTGTGTATGGAAGTCACCCCATAGGATAGTTAAATATTTAGTGTTTCCCCATTAAAATCAGAACTAAATGGTTTTGTATAAGAGACTCCCTGGGAGTTCTCCTTTTGATATACTTAGCTCTTGTTTTATTTCTAACTAGTTTTGAAGAGCTAGAGGAATCTGAAATTTTGAAGTTTATTGTTCACTCAAACTAATTCCTTATCTTGGGTGTTTGAAAAAGATTCATAATACAATCTATATTTATGTTTCCATAGAAATGCTTGTTACAACATACTTGTTCTGTATCAATGTGAAATTCAGTTTAAGAGTTTTACTAATGGTTGCTTGCTGGACACCAGTTTATTAGGCTGTCCTTGCATCTGCTTTCTAACCTAGGACTGATGTTCAAGCATGTGCTGAGCATGTTAATTATCTACATAGCTTTCCCTTGGATGCAGGTAATAGAACTAGAAATACTCAAGGTGGAAAATGACATCAAATCTATTTGAGACAAAATTTCTCTAAAAAGAAAAGGTTGCCTTTGTAGTGTTTCATACATAAAAGGCTCACATTTCATTATTACATGAAGAGTTTTGCCTGCTGAATGTAAAGTGTAGTAGCTCACCAGCTGCATTTCAAGCCACTGAATCATCACACATGACAAAGGACTTTCTTCTCTAGGAGGGGAGAACAACGTAAGCTGGGGAATCATGCAAGTTATCACAGATAGCAAGGATAATTGCATCACACTGATGAGGTTGTGAGAGTAGGCATGTGTGCATTCTGAGGAGATTAGTCTTTTCAAGACTTGAAATGGTTAAAGTGATTCCTGTCTTTCCTACCTATGTGTTTGGAATAGAAATAAGCAGAGTATCAAAGATTTCAGATATCAAACCCGTTTAAGTTTGTTTTGTTATAGTGAATTCCTATATTTCTATATAGGAATATATCTTCTATTTTGCTGCTGCATAGGATTGCAAAGGTTAAAATGCTGTAAAATTATGACAATATAAAAATTTTAAAAAGTCTTCGTATTAATGTCTGAAGTCCTTTTAAACTATAGTCCTGAAGAATTCAAATATTTGTAATGTTTATATTAATACTGAGTACATAACCTGATGGATTAAATTGTGATAAATGTGTTTACAGTTCACTACAGACTGATGACAATCTAATATGTGATACATTAATAGTGTTTCACTGCCTTCTGTTATGGCAGAATGAATAAAACAAAATTACTACTTTAAGTAATTGCATTTATTTGATTTCAGTTTTACTATAAATTTCTCTCCTTAAAATACATCGTTTTTATCTATCTCAATGTGGTCTAAAGAAGAAATTATTTTATCCTAACATGGTTGCTTAGGCACAGTCTGACACTACAATGAAGCTTAATCAATGACACATCCCTGCAAAATACATTATATTGTTCTCTCTTTGCCAACCTCCCATCCCTGTAAGAACTCTACGTATCACATAGCCAATGCATAATTGTGGAAAGTTTTTTATTTTATTTTGTTTTGTGTCTAAGCCAGTGTACTAGATGTGGTGGAAATTACAAAGTAGCAAGAATTCCACTTTCTGTGGGAGCTTGCTATCAAAATGCCTTTGCTCTCTCAGTAGGCCACAAAGCATGCTTTATTTTTTGGAAGCAAGATCCCTGGACTGATGGAGCATCATAAATCCCAGTGGAATCTCAAGTGAACTGCATGCAGGGCCACTGCACTGTGGGTACCACAGCTGAAGGATCAGCTTCTTTTGCAAAATGAAGTGACGTAGAGTGTTATTCCCCACCTTCTTCTCTGATCTTGGAGAGGCACCGTGCACCTCAGGAAAGCAGCAATGGATCAAGTCAGTAAGATCCAAGCAGGCTCCAGTGTTTATTAAAAATATTTATAAAATTTTCACAAAGAAAAAATATAGCTACTTTCCTTACCACCTTTCCCAGCTGCCAGGCTGAGATCAGCTACAAGGCAGCCACTGATTTATGATAGGGATAGACACAAGCAGATGGATGTTGTGCAAGTTGTTGCACAGCCACCCATTCTCTCCTAAGAAATAAACATATTGTTAGCCAAACTTAATTTGTGAGTAGTGAATACAAATGCTCAAAGCAACAAGCATCTGAATCTGAAAGACAGCTGGTTGACCATGTCTTTTCACATATTATGTGTTATCACTTTATATGGAATTCAGATATTTGGAAGTTGTAGTAGTAATTTCATTGGTTTTTTTCCAATGCAGAAAACTCTTAGGCTGAAACTGATAATAAAAACACATTTATAGACATTAAAGTCTCATCTAAGTTTTTCATTATACAGTTAATACAGACAAAACTTTTCAGAATAATTAACTTTATGTAAGTATGTGTGTATTGGTTTTTGTACTACATTCATATACATTTCAAGTTTTCAGAAGTAACTGCAAAGCACTTGTTTGTATTTGTTCTATCCTTCAACTTGATAAGAGAAGGCTAAAATGCCTTTATAAAGATGCTTATACCATGCTTCATTTTGCATAACTTAGAAGGAAAGATAAAGAGGCTGTCAACAGACTTTGAATTTGTCTC
This sequence comes from Turnix velox, assembly GCA_013400935.1. Classification (NCBI taxonomy): domain Eukaryota; kingdom Metazoa; phylum Chordata; class Aves; order Charadriiformes; family Turnicidae; genus Turnix; species Turnix velox. The sequence goes on along the minus strand of VZTY01010379.1, from coordinate 163,538 downwards.
ACATTTTCAAGTCTGAATCTACATTCATATACCAAGTCTATCCGTATGATTTAAAAAATATTTTATTTGTGTGTAATGTGGATTTTTTTAGAAGTAGTCTGGATTACAAATAGCAAAATAAAACACCTCTTCAAAGGATAGCTTTTCTAGGCTGTGAACCAGAAAAAAGATCTTGACATATTTCTGAGTTTTGCAGTGCTTTTGAGGAAATAGTATAAAATCCATAGCTTCACACAAAAAGTAAAGCACTACTTAGTATAAAAGAGATTCTCTGAAAATAAGCATCAAACATCCCTAATATGCAACACAATTCCTTTGAGGAAACAATAATTATTTCTGCTTTGACAGGATGAGAAGAACCAAAGGTCAGTATTATCTGTTGTCATTATTCTGATTATTGGTATTTATTTGTTATGGCAAGAGTATTTTTCCTGTCTGAAGTCCTCAGAATCAAAGCTATTTTCATTCCTTTAATAACATATGGGGTGTGGTTTCTAAAGAAGTTATGTAATTAATTCTTTCAATTTCATGTGAATACTGTTACAGTTTTAATCTAATATTTAATGCTGATAGCAATGAGTTGAAAAATATTGACATTTTGCATGTACTGTGTTATCAGGTTTGTCATTGCTGTCTGACATAAGCAGCTTTAGAAGTCAACAGTCTTGTTACTGAAAGTTAATTAATTTGGTAGTCATACATAATTTGCTCTAATCTTGATTTTTATTTCTTTTTATGGGATTTCATGGGGGCTTTTTGAAAGTTGAGACTTCCATTTATTGATTGTGCAACTGCAAAATCACTTCTTGTAACTGCTATTTGCCTGGATTTTCCATGACATGAAATAAACCAGGCAACTGACGTATCTTGTAAAATTAAGCAGCTTTGTATAAAAGGAAAAGTTCATAAAACCATAACTTTTAGGTAGAAAAAGAACCTTGGGCAGTCTCCAGTCCAATCTCTTGCTCATGGCAGGTGAGCTCTGTGGTCAGACCTGACTGCTGAGGTCTTCATCCACCTGGATCTCAAAATCATCTGAGAATGGATGTTGTTGCAGCTTATGCTACAGACTGCCTATCCCTAAAAAAGCTTCTCATATTCACGTTGAAACTCTCTAATTTCAGCTTATATCTGTTATCTGTCATCTTCCCAATGTGCTTTGCTCTGAAGAGCCTAGCTCTAAACTCTCAACCACATTCCCATAGGCACTATGAGTTTCTATTGTGTTTGTCCAAAGCCATCTCTGCTCCAGGCTGAACAAGCCCAGATCAGGAAGACTACTCATGAAGCCTGTGCTCCAGTTGCCTTAGTCTTCATGGTGTCCCTGTGTGTCCTCAACCTTTTTTCTCATTTGAAATAAACTTTAATTTACAGTAGCATGTATGTGTAGCATGATATATCTTGCTTACATATCAAAGAAGAACTTGGCCTTTAGACACATACACCCAAGGGGATGCAAACTTTCTTTAAAAGGAAGATCTTACATAACTCCTCTTAAAAAATCCTGAATTTAGAACTGTCAGAACGAGATAGGAAATGAGGCTAGAGCCATAGTTATCCAATTTGCTTCTGTAGGGTAATTCTTCAATTGCTTGTTTTGGTGATATTTCTAAAGCTACAGTTTCTTGGAAACATCAAGTTCCCTTTTCAAGAGAAAGAAAGTAGAAAGAAAGAGTGTGAACAACACCCCTGTTTACTTCTTTTAAAATGGACAGGAACTGTCCTAGTCCCTATTCTGAAGTTAAATACGTGTATGGAACTGCTCCACCCATGCTGGTTGACACCAGATTCTCATGTATACTTTTGGTTTCCCAAGAAAGTCTCTTTGTTCTCTGACTGAAAACATGGCAGTTACCAGAATAGCAGCTTTGAAGTCAGTGAACATCTGAGGAACCCCTTAAGCTGCTGGTACAAACTTTAATTCTTTGTGAGTGTTGGGAAAAGAGAGACATAACTCCTAAGTTATTTATCTTATTTTTTACCTCTGACATAATTAAGTATAGATATTTTTTTATTTCATCCTTTTCTTTTTAGTTTTGTTAGTTCGTGGATTTATTGCCTGTTTGATTATGGCACATGGCAAGGTTGTTGGTTTCACACAATTATGAGATGAAATGTTAACACCTAAATAAATGAATAAAATAATTTCTGCAAGGCCTTGACATCACTGGTGAAAGAAATTATTTTTTTACTAAAAAATAAAATACGAAGGAAACCACATATTGATGAATAATCATGATAGAAATGTTATCTGGTAATCTTTGTGTGATTGCCTGCAAGAGAGAAAGAGATATTCCTGAATGATGCAAAATCTCTTTTGATAGAGATTCTGTCCTGATTTTTACCAGGTTATCAAAGTCCCTGTCTTTCAAGAAAGCTCTTTTATGAGTGGGGAAAAGAAAAAAGCAGCATAGTATTTTTAATACAATAAGCAAATAAAAGGGATATGTTAACCACTTTAAAATGCAAGGAATCTTTTGTTGTATTTATACTTGAATTGTTCATGAGCACTAGGCAATATAAAGACAAATTTAAGTAAGCGAATATTTCTAACAAGTGAAACATGGTATCTGAATGTCATAAGTCAACCTAGTTAGTGCTTGAGAAGTTTTGTGCAGCAAAATATATTTCGAGAATTAGATAGTGAAAATCCTACACTCCCTGTTAGTTAGTTAAAGATGAATCCCTTGTTTAATCCTTGATTGGTGCAGATGTATGAAGTTTCAAGTCATGTAACTGTACATAGAAAGAGAACAATGTGGCAGTTCAAACTCTCAGTTCAAACCGAGCCAATAATTCCTGTACAGAAACTGTGGAAGTACAAAAGCTATCCTCTGTCATTCAGAGAGTCAGCAGCTTGTTTCCATTGGCTTCTGCAGGTTAAATTCCCTATATGAAGATCAGCTTGCTATATCCTATGAGTAATATCGCTCCTAGGAAATTCAACATATATTTGAGAAGGATCTGAAGAAATTATAAGTAATATAGTAATGAAGCATTATGCTTTTCTCATTATGGTGTAGTTACAAATAAAGATCTTTTGTTTATCTCTTTTGTTTGGTAAATCAATTGACCTAACTGTCCCAGTTCAATAACCTATCCAATAAAATGCTTATGAACAATATGGAAGATTTTACAGGCTAATCATACCATTATTTGTATACACAGAATCTTTCATCCATATTATTGTAACAAAAGGAATGGTAGAAAAGCAGGTAATATAACTGAAAAATCTGAATCACTAGTTTTCGTATTATAAAAGACCTTGAAAGTAGAAACTCTATGAAACAATCAACTAAAAACCTAGTTAAAATTCCACTGTACTTAATAGCAAGGCTTCAGTAGTGCCAAGGGTTTCATAATTCTATGAAGTTTACAGAAATATCAAGAACTACACACAGTCTCTCTGGGAAGTAGAATCCTATAAAAATTTTATATATGCATTCTCTTCAAAGAAAAAATATCTGTTGATTCTACAGAGAGTTTGGAGTGAGCATATTACCTTTCACCAAGAAAGCACAAATTGATTTAAACTTAATATTATAGGAACTCAGTAGGTATAGGGATGTATGAAAAGCCAGAAATGTGAAGTAGCATAGAACTAGAAGGTACAGTTTAACCCTGGTGTTTCTGTGTCAGACTATATTTATGAACAAAAACAACAACAAACTAACAACTAAAGTAAAATAAAACTTCAACTAATAAACAAACAAAAGTCATTAAAACTCTACACTGTAGCTGCTAGAGATTTTTATGGTATCCCTCAAGGTGAATTAAATACATTTGTGCTCAAATATTAAATAAAATGAACTATGCATTTGGAAGAGTTCTACTGCAATATGCAGTTCTACATGGATTCTGCAAAGGTATATCACAGGTGGATTCTTTTTATGACCTTGTTATAGCACCAATCCTGAGAGCAGATGCATGAGGCACCTCTTGCCAGCTATGAGGCATAGTGGGAGGTGTCCCTGCCTTTGGCAGGGGGGTTGGAACTTGATGATCTTTAAGGTCCCTTCCAACCCAAACTATTCTATGATTCTATGGGTCCACTCCCCAGCCCAGATCTACTGCTCAAAGGGACCACCTGAGCTTGGACTACTGAACTCTCCTTTTTCTTACCTCATCAGCAAGGAAAACCTCTCCCTAGCAAGGTGTCCTTCTGTCTCTGTTATTCCTGTCACCATTCAGTTTAGCCCCTTCTTGTTCTCCATGCCAGATTGTTCCTCATTCATTAATTCCACTGCTGAGCAGTTACAGTTAGAATTTTCCCTTCACAACTAAAACATGTATTAGGGTTTGGGAGTGGAGTAGGAAAGGGTGTCAGGAAACCCTCAGAAGAGAATCTGATTAAAGCAATATTGGTTGCAAAATTAACATGTCATTGTCTGAAGACAAACCCAATAGAGCTTATAGAATGACAACATCATGTCATCAGGGGAACAAATGACCCAGTATAAACACCGTGTGAAGATGAAGTGGAAAAAGATTGACAGCTGTATCAGTCAAATAATCTCCCAAACCATTTAGCATGTATTAAGCATGCCACACATTGCAACCTTTTAACTCACTAAAATGGTGTGAGGGCTTAAGCACAAGAAAATAAATATAAATGGTACAAACAAAAATATTCATTACACAAAATTGCATCAGCTTTTAAAAAAACCCTAGTGAGACAGATGTAGCTAGGGAACTCCAAGGGGCCAGCACTGCCTGCTTGTTTTGAACACCCAAATTAAATCCATATTGTGGATGGTGGTAGAGTAACTGCTGACTTAAAAAACATCTAGGTGTTGCAGGAAACATAAGGAATTGTGTTATAATCAGATTGCAGTATTAGTGACAAGGTTTGAGTTTCCACTTCTGTATTTACTTTTTCTCTGGAAAAGAACCGAAGAAGGATACAAGATTATTAAACATTTGTTTTATTACTTATTCCTGTTTTCCTATTTTCATAGAAAGGAAAATGAACATATATCATTATCTTACCAAGTTTTTACCAAGTCAGCAGCAGTATTAAAACTCCAATACACGGATCATAATTTGTACAAGAGACTTGTTTATGAACATAGTTGAAGAGTAATAATTCAGCTGGGGATGAAGAATGACTCAATTTTAAAACCAAATGCTTTTCTTTCATATTTTTATGCTTGTATGATATCTATCAATATAATTATTTTTTATAGCTTTTCATGGTAAAAACAAAATCTTAATAATTCTCAAGATGTCAGGACAAGTAACTATGAAATGGCTCTACTTGAAAATGTGGTAATTGTCATACATAAGTAATTAGTCATGTTGCTAAATTTAAAAGTAATTTGTCTGATAAAGAAGCAATGTGTGTTTTTTCTGAGTTGTGCATTCATTTTCCATAAAAATTAGTGTCTGTATAAAGTCAGTCTTCCAGACAAATGAATGTTCAGTTAAATGAGAATCTGGAACTTGCACATGAAAATAAATGCAACTGTACAGATTTTAGCAACTGAATTAACAGATGCATGTGCAGTAGTGTCTACTTAGCCAATGACTTGCATGTATACATTGCAATGGCATGTAGTTAAAATAGAGTTTTTACAAATGCGTGTGCATTTTTCAACTCCAGCTGTGCAATATTAGAAATGCATTCATGATTATGGAGGGCATGATTTCTTTATTTTCCTTAAAATTTGCTTATACAAAACTTGTCATTGATGAAGCAGCCTGTACACATTACTAATTTTTAAAAAGATAAGCTATGAAATAAAGTTGCTCTTCTGTGCACTTGGCTGCAGGCCTAAGGCATATTAGCTTTGAGTTTTGTTGCTGTTTGTAATCAGTGGAATTATGTAACAGAACATAATTCAGTTCTACCAACATCTAAATCATCCTCAGGGCATCTGTCAATAAAAGGAACCTGGGGTGCCTAGTCAGGATGAATTGGCCCAGTATTAGCTATTAAACTGTATCTGGCAGCACTCAACAGTATCATGTTAAAGAAGTCATTGTTTTAGGGTTTTGCAAAATGGTCTACGCAGAGAACATATAACAGAATGTTATATATGTATTGTACATATGTTATATATACAACATTCTATGTGCTAACTCTGTAAATCTTAATAAATATAACCTATGATGAGTGTGAAATAGTAGACTTCAGAATATGTGCTGGTTTATTGTATATTAAACATGTATCATTCATTATAGAATTAATTAACCTTGTGATAACAATTTGCATTTGTTTATCCATATTTTTTATGCAATTCAACTAGAGTGATTACCAGCATTTAAGTAAGTAGTGAATTCACTGCACCTTGTGAAACAAATAATTCTTTTATGTCACTGTGCTAATCAAGTATATTTACCCTGGAAAGGAATTGGTGTTTAATGTCATTTGTGTTTTGATATGCAGGAGTGTATTGGGGTTTTTTTTATTTCTTTGTCTGCAATTTATTTTACTGTCAAATATTAAAACATGCTATCCATTGTAAAAGTAGTTGGATGTAACTCAAGAAAACAGTAATAAATAGCTAGCCAATGTTTTCTTCTGAACAACAACAAAAAAAATCCTGAACTTTAATTAGCACACTCTTTCTTTAGTAAGCAAGGACAGTGCGTTTCACATGAGATTTGGAGATTTGGATCCAATGAGAACTCAAATACTGTACCCAGGCACAATATTTTTATCAAAGGAGGATTTTAGTCTTATTTTTTAAAAAAAACCCCACCAGGTAGTAGATTGATGGTCAAATATACTGCATTTCCTTAAATGAAACACGAATTTTATACACTTACCTAACTGTCAGTCAGTGCAATTTTTATTTTATTTTTTTAAAAACTTTTAGCATTTACGGACTTATAGGTTATTTAAAACACTGCAGCTGACTTTAAAATAACCGTTTGACTAATGTCAGTCTTTCTATGTCTCAGATTGCCTTTTAAAAATTAATAAAGCTTTAATTAAGCTTCATCACAATTCTGGTTTGAGCTATAAACTAAAATTGTAATAGGTTAATATGAAGAGCAATGAAGAGCAAGTAATGTGTCTAGAGTTTTCTGTATTAGCAGAGTTATGTAAAAGCTTTTAATTTCACAGCATTCAGAAAAGCAAATGCTTACAATCTTTATTAAGTTTTAACAATCTTTTCCCTTTAGAAACCTAAGAGTTTACTTGGATTTGTGGAAAGTATCTTCACCTCTCTCTGACTTAAATTCTGTTTTACAGGAAACATCAGAGTAAAAGTGGGAATTCTGTGAAGTCACCTTTGCAAAACATTAGATTTTTACTTAGTATCACAGAATCATATTATCAAATCATAGAGTTGTAAGGGACCTTTGAAGTTCATCTAGTGCAACACCCCTCAAATTTCATCAGAAAATGAGATCATAGAAAGAAAAAGAGATCTTGCACTCCACACTCTTAATTTCTCTTGATTTTTGAAAGATTTTTTTGTATGGTTTCTTATGCCATCCCCTGATCTTTAAAGAAGGTGATCACAATTTTTTAATAAGATTTCTTGGGGAAAAGGACAATTGAATTTTGTTGTAAAGAAATTGTTCAATCATCACAATAGAATAGATTTTAAAAGGCAATTTATTGTTCTGTTTTTAGAAGCTACCAGGCTTCTTTGTAATGCTAATCTCTCAGTGAAGTTTTATCCCTTGCTTTGGAAAGGTCTTGCCAAATGGAAACTGCAGTTTCCTTCTGAATTTTTTATGGAATTAACTATGTCATATTTAGCAGAGTAGAAGCTTATATATAAAGCTCATAATAGTTTTGGCAGCTGAGGTATGTTTGGGCACAGCTGGGGAAAGGTTCAGTTCATTTTGCCACTGAGCTTCCACTTAGTGGTGGAGCTAATTTCACTTGGGTTTCTTTGCTAATATTTCTTTCTTTTCTCTAGTTCTAGTTCTCTTTTCTTCAAATTTTAGACTAGCACACCACTGCTACTTTGCTTCTTCACTCCTCTGTACCTCAAATCCACTCATGACTTCAGTGTTTTCCTAAACAGTGTGATCAATAACAAGTTTTATGTCTTGATAAAAAGCAATGATGTCTGCACCAGGACTCTAGCATTAGAAGTAAAATTTTATATTCCCACAAGCTATTTCAATGTCCTGTCTAATAGATGAAGAGCCAAGTTCTCTTACCATGATTGCATTAGCTAAACTAACCCTTTAAGAGTCCTGAATTTGGGCAGAAACTGCAGGGGCATGGCTATTTTCCACTTATGCAACACATGAAAGTATGAGGCTTCAGAGGTTTGATGCTCGGAAAGGTCAGGATGAGAGCCATGTACTTAAGTTAGATAGTCTGTTGTTTTAAATCAGAAAACAAAAGATATGCCTGAGTTGGCAAGATGGGTTATTTGCCAGGAATAGTTCCTCTGGTCCCTTACCTTCCGAGAGTAATCCATATTCTCATTTCACTTCTAGAATAAACTGTTCTTTGATTTATCATTCATTTTAGAGGATTTTCAAAGGTAGAATTCAGCAGGTATCAATTTATGAGGGCAGAAAAAGGGTAATTCATTGTCCAAGATTAGTTCTAGTTGAGAGATTTCCATTTCCTGTAATTCATTCAGTGCTGTTCAGCTTTGTAACCCCTGCATCAGAAGATTGGTTCTCTTGGTACTCACGGCCATTATTGATCTTTTTGGGTGAGAAGAAAAATTGATGCATATTTCATTGTATTTGTGTTCCCAGCTGAGAGTCTGGTAGTTTCCTTTTCACCAAAACAAATTAAAAAATCATTATATAGTATTTAAGAATTTCTAGTATTTAGTGCCTTTGGGTTATTTTTTAGAAATTTAAACATGAAGGAAGTATACTTATTATAGTTTGATACTTATTTAGCATTGGTAGAAGTCCTTCAGATAGCTTAAGATTTTAATTTAGGTCATAAATTAGATATCTTGTAACTCAGTTGAGTTGCTTGTTTGCAAAGATTAGTATAATCAATATGCTACATTTATTTACACTCACAAACCAGAATTGGTGTTGTGAGATAATAAAAGTTTATTTGGAATCTAATGGTATTTTTACTGCTGTTTACACCAAGAGACACATTCATAGTGCCTGAGGTGCCATTTCTTCATGACTGTTACAGTTTGTGTGAATCTCTGCAGCTGTTTTCCTGTATATGTGCATCAGGTACACATGACATGAGTAGACAGATACGTGTTTATGTAGACTTCCTTCTTCCCACCTTCCTCTAATTTTGTTTTAATTTCTTTATTATTGAAAATATGAAATTCAAAGTTATCTTCATATTGTACCGTTCCTTTATTTCAAAACCTCAATTACAAACAGAAGTTTCTGAACAAATCTCAGAGGTACATCCAGAGGCTGACAAAAAGCTGCCTTTAATTTTTGATGACTATTTGAAGAATGAAACCTGATTTAGGTACACAATGTGCCTTATGAATATTGCTGATTTTGCTTAGGCGTGGAGGTACTTTTCACTGGAGAAACAGCAGAGAATGGAATTCATAGCACTTCTTGATGGTGTGTATTGTCACTTTGTCACTGTTGTAAATTATGAAAATCATTGAGAAATAACATTTCTTGTAGTTGTTCCTAGTTATTTGAAACATGCAGCTTGAACTTCTTGAGTACTAGGAAGTTGTTTTTTAGTTTTTCTGGGAAACATTTGAAAATACACGGAACGCTAGACACTGAACTTGCACAGGCTACTTGGAAAACCCTGCTCTACAAAAATGGCTTTTATTCTTTATTGGACATCAGCTTGATAGCATTTATCTTTATTACAAACATAGTATCTGACTACAGTAAAAAATATTCCACTGCATATATTTTAATTTTTGATAAAGAGATGTCTACATTGGGTCCCCTGCAGCTATCAACAATACTGGCACCAGAATACCAATATTAGGCTTGAGCACTCTGTGGTGAATTTTCAAAATAAGGGATTCACAGCAGGAATCTATTGATAACTTGTATCTCAATCCACTCTTCTATCAACCTGGAGGTGACTCTTCCAACAAGGGCACCCTTTTGCACTGTAGATTCACATGTGCACTGGGAGGATGAATTCACCTTGAAACCTTGCCAACGGAATTGTTTGTGAAACTAATTTAATAAAACTGCAGAATACTAATTTAGAACTAAAATAATTCAATACAGTTTCCATTTATCAGTAGTAACCGATCTGTGGTTACATGGTGACCGCACATTTTATTAATTGCATCTTTTAGACTGATATGTATCTTTTAGGTGAAGTGTGTAAGATAACATGGAAGAGTATTTTTTCATAGGTATATATATAAATCCAAGTGTTTCTTTATGTATCTGTACATTAATATAGAAATTTTCCAATATTATTCATATAGGCATCATCATCCATGTAGTAGATTCAATGCATTTTAGTTTGATTTTCTTGTAGGAACAAGAATATTTAGATAGAAAGTAGAATAATAATTCATAGAGACTCTCTTAAAAATGTGATCCTTTATTAAGTCTTTGATTTTTCTCCACTTTTTCTTTCAATGTTATGCTTTCATAACCTTTTGGGACAATTTTCCCATGAACAGTCTTCTTACAAGGAACATTTATAGGTAAAGGGAGGCCAAGAATAGTCTTAATTCAAGAAGAGGAAAATCCAGTTTTGAGCAAGGTATTAGAAGTAATTCAGTGTATCATGCTGTCTTTCAGAACCCTTCAAAAAGGTTTCATCTTTAAGGTTAAAGAAAGCAAAATGTTATAGTGCTCAGGTAACTCAATAATGTTTCATACCTCTTCCAAGTTCATTAATAACTTGGAGATCCTATAATAATTTCATAACTGGACTTCTAAATTAAGATGTATTGCTATTATCAGCAACACCTACTGGACAATTATGTCAAGAGCTCTGAAGCTGTTGCTATTGTTGTTATCTTGGGACCTGTAAATTCCTAATAAGATGTAAAATAAACTTCTAGCTTATGCACACACAACAGTAAATATTTTCTTTTAATTTCAGAAAATTGAGAAGAGTCACTATGTTAAGTAGAAATAATGAGGGGATTTATTTATGTTTTCTCCCGATTTATGCTAATGTGAGCATGTCTGTGTTTTGAATTAGTCTGCCTAATGCTGTTTTGGCCACGATTAGAATTTCTCCAAGGCTTTGCATTCTCACATGGTTACCACTTCCGTTACAGCTATTTCCCCACTAGTAGTTTTAGCCTGGATGTTAACATTAATTGCAGAACACTAAATAGTTCATGTTAATCTTTAATAAGTTTACATCTTTCAAATTGATTCTTGGAATGTGAAATCTCTGTTGTCATTGCAGTTTACCATCTTAACATCTCAGAACAGGAATACAAAATGAAGCTTTTCCATTGTTTTTAAGATGATTCAGTAACTATTGCGATCAGAAAGCATAATGCCCTCTTCTTGACTTTAAGCATAATCAACACTTTTAATTATAAGTTCCCCTTATCACTGTCTATCAATGCTGACACTGACTGATCTTGGCAAACACCAAAAGCAGACAAAGTCCAATACAGTTTTGCAAATGTCACTGTATGACATCACCATGGGGAGTTGGCATCTTTCTGTACTAACAGAATGGAAGCTGTAATTAGAAATGAATGACAGTGTGCTTTTCATTTTTGATGAGAAAAGATTTTTGTGTCAAAATATCTCAGCACAGAAACAATTTTTCTGTAAGCATTTATTGTCCTGAACACATTTTGCATAATGATGGGGAGGGGGCAGAATTATTCCATGGTTGCTAAGTGATGAAATTGCAGATGTTTTGGATTTGCAGACAACGAATGTTTGAATGTTATCATATTGTGATCTTGACAGATCCCATTCAGAGGAAATTCACTAGAAAAAATACACTGAAAATCAAGGATACTAACATTTTTGAGGCCTAACATAGTGAGCATTTCAAAATCACTTGACAGAAGTAAATCATCTAGTTTAGAAATTTGTTTCAAGGATTTAGTCAGGCAAAATCACTTTGGGAAGGTAAATGACCTGCATTGTGTTTTCTTGATTTTTAAATAGCAGAATACCTATCAGAGGAAGTCGTATCAAATATGATGTGGATTTACAGTGTTTAATAATTGGCTTAGTGGATGGACTTATAGTGTTTATATTAAAAACTATATTTAAATATATGGCTGTGTTTTAAATTAAACATGATCTGAAATAAACATAATCTGAAATCATGGCATCTAGGAAAACACACTTAAATTGAGTGGACAATGAATACCCTAAATTTTTATTCAAAACTTGAAAATTTTCATTCAAAAACTTGAAAATTTTCATGACAACTTGATCAGATTGTGAAAGCTTAGAGAATGCTCTCATTTTTTGTAGCAAATACATCTATGAAGAAGTAGGCAACACAGACACTGCAACTTGAGCTTTCAGGTTTATAATTTATTTCTTCTTCCATTTACTTAAAATTCGTAATAAGATGAATGCACAGACAGCAGAACCCTTTTCTAGTCTTGTCATCTCTACCCCATTTCTTCACAAATCCCAAAAATATGAAAAAAAATTCCAGTTCAAGATTTAATATCTGTGCAACAAAATTAAGTCAAATGTTGATTGCAGATCCCTAGGTCTGGTTACAGAGCAAGACTCTGTATGTGCAAATAAACACGATTCTTGGATTCAAAAGAAGAAAAAAATGTTGTTTCTTCCCCTTGCTTTAGTGTGCTGACAGTGGAATTTTTGGTGTTGTTTTCAATTAAAAATCTTGAAGCTACGATCTCTAACCATTTTCCAGATGATTCACACTTACTCGCTTTTCATTTGGCCAGAATCTGAGCTTCATTCTCCTTTATTCTTCCATGGTGAAATCTGCTGCAGTTAATGAAACCACATGATTAAATTGTTGTTTGAAATTAGGGCATCCTCTGAGTAGAACTTTGCCAATGAGACATAATTTAATTCTCATTTATTTGATAATTCTCTTTCACTGATGAAATTTGAATCAACACTCTTTAATATGTGTTTATAAAGCAAAAACATATTAATGCAGTTTTAAGGATTCAAATATGCTTCTCAAAATTTTTATTATAGAAATGGAGTATATAGTTATGATCTGTGGTGCTAAAATTTGAATCATCATTAAAACTTTCCATTAATGATTTTTAGAACTGCTTACAATGTTAAATACTCAGCTGAAATGAACAGCTAGCAAAATTAATTTCCATTGCTTGTAAAAAATTTGGACTTACTTTGCCTGTGCATGCATTAACTGTCTAGAAGCCACAGGGAACTTTCTGATCAGACTTTATAACAGTTCAGCCCACTTTAACATATGGTGCAGATGACCAAGTTGCAGATAGATAAAGGGGGTGTGTGTAAAAAGGAAGGAAAATCATGTGAAAATAAAGGGGAGGCCAATTTCTAGCACAATCTCTCTGCCTCAGTTACTAGATGGAGTGAGAGGAAAGCTGCTGGTTCTGTACATTCACCTTCCTTTTCCAAAAACTTGCAAAAAACTTTAGGAAGTTCCTTGTCACTACCACTGTCCTCCTTCCCTCTACTCTACTTTTAAGTGTTTTTATATGTGCTGAAATCCTGACAATTAGCTTTGAGCAAGAGAGTAATTATTTTACTCCTTGTAGGGCCAAAACTAGTAGAGGCCTGAGGAATTTTTAGGATTTTTAACATCTTTCTCAGACTATCACTTTTAATTTCAGAAGGAGTCGTAAAGTTCAGGAGTTTTCAAGACCTTTTAACTTGAACTACTGCTGGCTTTTCTATGTATAAGCACATATGTATACCCTCATGTATAGCTCAGTTGGGAGAGCATCATACTCCTAATCTGAGGGTCAGGGGTTCGCGTCCCCATCCAGGTATGAGGCTTGTCAGAGTTGGGCTGATGGTTGGACTAGATGATCTGAAAGGTCCCTTCCAACCTAGATGACTATGACTATGACTAAGTATGTTTGTGTAGGTCTCCTTGACAGGTATGATGCAGAAAGCCAGCCTATGTTTCACCTTCTCTATGATTTTTGCTGGTTTCGTTGTAAAATTAATTTTTTTTATTTTGTAGAGCATATATAAGTTGAAAAAAAAGTTAATTTCCATAGAAACAAAACACAACCATTTGAATTTAATATTTCTGTCAATGTATGACTTGTGCATGTTCAAGATTAGAAATGGAATTTTTCTGTTTTAATGCTTTTATCTCTGTGTCTGTGCTATGACTTGTGAGGGCAGGGCAATTAGCTACATTGAAAAAAAAAAAAATCCCCAAAATTAGAACTTCAGCATTTAGTCACAAAGGCAAATAAAAATGGCTGTTATAGATAATGCCTGACTGTTCCACATAGTGATCTGTAGGGCTGACTCTGCTCAGTCTGCAAGGTTGATTAGGCAGTAGAGCAGCATGGCTGAGAAAGAATATTTTGTTTAAATTGAAACACAAGAGGAAAATTCATGTGTAGTGGAAACGGGAGGGCATCCTGAGACTAATGTATGGTTTCTGCCCTGAAGTGGAGGAATAGGATCAGGAAAACTAAAGCATTTCTGGACTTAAATTGGGAGGAGTGTAGAACTAAGAAGAGCACTTAGAAGTTTGTTAATCAGAAAAAGGAGACAAAAAAAATTGAACCTCTTTCATAAATGAGACAGGGTTTCTAGTCACAACTAATGTGGAAAAGGCTGAGGTACTTCACTTTTTTTTTCTGCCTCAGCAATTGCTTTTCACACCCATCTGTAGATCTTGAATCTCAAGGCAGGAAATGGGGGAATGAAGTCCCACCTGTCATAGATGATGAAGTTCTAGACCATTTTAGGAACCTGAACAAGTCCATGGGACACAATGAGATACACCTCACGGTCCTGTGAGAAGTGTCTGATACAGTTGCCAAGCTATTTTCTAGCAAATTTGAGAAGTCATGGCAGTCAGGTGAAACCTTCAGTGACAGGAAAAAGCGAAACATCACGTCCATTTCTTTAAAGCATAAAAAAGAAGGAGCCTGGGAACTCCTGATCTGTCAGCTGCACCTCTGTGCATAGGAAGGCCACAGAACAGATCCTTCTGGAAGGTATGTTAACATGTATGCATGACAGAGAGGTGACTGGGGACAAACAATGGCCTTATGTGATAGAGTGACTGCATTAGCAGGTAGGAGAATGCTGTTATTTTCTCTTTTGTAAAACCTTTGACTTGATCTCCCACAACATCCTTGTTGCTACATTGGAGAAATATGAATTTGATAGATGGAATATTTGATGAATAAGGAATTGGCTGGACAGCCATGTCAATAGACTTACAGTCAATAGCTTAATGTCCCAGTGGTTTTCAGTAACAAGTGATGTCCCTTCGGAGTCTGTATTGCGACAGACACTGTTCAGTATCTTATTGATTACATAGAATATGGGCTCAATTGCACACTCAACAAGTTTTCAGATGACATTGAGTGGTGCAGACATCACTATATAGTGCTGAAACATGGCAATTTAGCTTTTTTTCTTTACAATATAATTTATTTATTATTTATGGAGTCTTATCTGATACTACATATTTTATAGCAGACAAATACAGTCCTTTCTGTTCAATATCAAACAAATCTGTAATACCCGGGAGATTACTAGCCTTACTCTGGAGTTTTCAGTCAGGGTATTTTCACTCTTCCACAGGCTGTCTGTGAATTTAGGCTTACAGTGGTTTTCTGGGGCGATATTATTCCTACTACACTGGGGAACTTAGCCGCAAGTGTTAGCATCTCTATATGTGCTGACCAGTTTTTGTGCCCTACCCAAGATATGAAGAGATTGATTTTTTTTTTTACAGTTTTCTTAGCACTTTTACTGAAGAGTAATTCAGAATAGAGCTCCCACTGATTTCAGTTTCGACTGTCAACGCTAAGGACCTCTGAAAATTGAACTGCAGCTGTCTGAAACGTATTATTCCGTCTATTTCTACTACATAGTACCTAAACGAGGTAGAGATCCTGAGGGAAATACTGCCTGATAATGTAACTAAAAATTGTATCAAAATGACAGCATATGCCAGAGTGATTTCAGGTTAAATAAAGTCTAACTTTTCAGTTTTTTATTTGCAGCCTGCCATACTTGTGGTACATTTTTGTTTGATTCATGGGGAGGGCACTGAGGGAGTGCAGGTTGGTTCTAATTAGCTGGAGAGTTATTTGATTTGCTTTGGCAGTGATTTCCTGTTATCTGTTAATTTCCTGTTCATCTTCAGACTGTGATTTTCAAATACCAAGGGATGCATGTAAGTGGAAAGCAGTCACTTGTTTTGTGTTTACCTCTCAGGAAGCTCTGTGGTTCACTTTGATTTTCAGGAGGTTTTGACAGGCCACAAGATATGTTTTTCTCTTTCTGCTACTCAGGTTCAGCACTTTACCTCATCCTCCATTTTTCTGTCTTTTTCCTGTTCTTTCCATATTTCAGAATGTTGTTTCTTCTTTATGTATTTTGTTCCAAGTACTATTATGATCCCTAGAGAAGCATTTGAAGAACATGACTTTCTTCACAAAGTTAAGATTCAACATAAGCAGTGGATATAGACTGCATAAAGTGAAACATGCTGAGTCTTCAGAGAGTTTAGTTGCTGAGGCCTAACAGATCTGACCATATGCCGACTGACATGGCAGAGATTTATAAAAGGTAAAGTTTAAGAGTTCTTCATAATAATGAGTAAAGTCATCTGTGACATCTAGAAAAAAACCACCAGCTATATTGTGTCATAAATTACTTATGATAAAAGTAAAAAACTTAACAAATGGACATAGCAACTCAGAAATATGTGAAATTCTGTCCTGAATGGTCAAACACTATGGGCAACTTCAACAAAAGAAGTTTTTTCAAAGTAATCAGTCACTAAGTGGCACATGAGTCACCTGTCTTGTAGTTCCCATTATAGTACGAGGAAATATATTTTACTGAATAAAAATTTATTTGTTATTAAAATTAGTATGCATTTTTTTTCCCATATAAATATAATATTTTGTTGCTTGCTTTTTGTTTATCGACTGATGATTCAGTCAATAAAGATGTCAAATTCAATTTACATCATCATTCATATGTCACCTGGGCTTGGCAGAATTAAGTCAGCAAAATTGTCAAAAATGTGAGAGCTAGAAAAGGTGAAGTTTATTCCACGATATATGGAATAAAGAGAAAAACAGTTACACTTCAAAGACAAAAACTTGCACATTTTTTTTTATTTTGATGACTTCAGAGAGAGACAGGGATTGCATTGATGCTTCATTAGAATTGGTGTGAAATAACTGAAAAATTGATGGTCATCTCAGGTATAAAAGATAGCTCTGGCAGAGATAATATGGACAGTTTGGAAGACTATGTATTTGAAGTTAATATTGTGGGATGCAGAGCAAAAGAGTCCAATATTGATGGTCTTGGACTGCCATTACTGCTATTAGGAAACAGTAGTCTAATGTTTGGAAACAAAAGTTGACTGTTGTTTTCTTTCTTTCCAGTCTGAAGTATCTTGATCCACAAGTCCAAAGCAGTATCAGTGGCCTTGAATTCTCATCTAACATGAGGACATAAAGTGCTGCATTCTACCACATTTCATTAGTATGTTGTTTCTTTTATTTCATGCAGAAATATGTGCATTCATATCACTAGACCAATGATCTCAACTAGCTGAGTGAAAATGTAATAGAAATACAGGTAATTGCTTTACAGCTTAATGAATAATTTAACCTATTTTTTGAAGATGCAAATACAGCTTTCCAGGTATGATTCTGCAGTCCAGATATGAATAAATTGTAATGAATGTGGCTCAGGGGATGGTATCAGCAAAATATATTAGCCTTTAAAGGATTATGAAAGTGGAAATTAGATCAAAGGATTTCATTCTCTTGAGAATGTTTCCTTAGCTTTCTCTTGTGACAGATTCAAAATCAGTCTTAAACTGTTACGTACAATAATAAAAATAATTTATTGGTGTAAGAGGCAATTTAAGAAGCTTATTACACAGTGTTAAAGTGAGCTAGTATTCTTAAGAAACACCAGACAAAGTGCTGGAGTTACCTATCCTGATCTCTAAGTCAGACAACAGACTACAAAATCTCTACAGCCAATATTTGAGAGCAAAGAAAAAAAAAGTTTGAAACCAAAACATATTAGTTGACAAAAATTATGCAAAAGCTTGTGATAAAGTTGATCTATGACTTAATCTCAGACTATTAAATGCGTAATCTCAGAATATTAAGTTATTTCAGCCTAGGAATTTCCAACTTTAATTTTATGACATCATGCCATTAATATGTAAAGTGCTCTCTTTGCTCTTCTGCATTCCTAAAAGTAGTTTACTCCTGGCCAGGTCACCTTTAATGTTTTCATTAGTGTAAGGACATACTTTTTTCACTAGAAGGCATAATTTCCACACTTTTAAATCAATAACAGTGCTTCTCTGTAGTCCTCAAAATCCTCTGTGAATTAGAGTGTTTATTTGAGTAGGAGTTATATAATTACATACCAAATAATTATTTTTTTAAAAAACAGGCCTTTTGTTATTATTTTCACCTGTGACATTGGCTTTTAGTGATTTGATTTTGAAGTTATTCGGAATCTTTCATCCCAGAAATATGGCCCATGCTCTTGCCAATTTTTCTGTTAGTGACATTGAAAAGCAAACTATGAGGGGTTGAGTGGTGGGGGTGTTGCTTTCATTTCTGACTCATCAGTCATCCAGGATTACTGGTTTGATTATTGTGATGTATCCTACTTGTTAGGACTAGAGAGTTTTAAAAGTCAATTTTAGATTATATGAAGTTGGGTTTAGGCAAGATTGGATATCAGATACCCCAGTACATAACCATCCCAATAACAGATGTTTCGTTTTACTTATTTTATCAACTAAACACTCTTTCATTGATTTCAGTGTTCAGGATACTTTTAAAATCTAAGCATAGTGTATCACCACTATAGATTTTATCAGCCAAATTTATAACTACATAAAAAACCTAAAAGATTCTTATAAGCTATCTAAGGTCTACGTTAAGATCTACTTTCCATAAATCCCTGCTGATTTGGATTAATTACCTTATTTTAATTATTAAGTACACTATTGGCCCTTTTATGTAATTCATGCCAGTTAAGGCCTCATTCTTCGTTATTAATTGAGCCCAACCTTTTATTTTTAAACAGATTGGCATGAGGTAGATAGATTGGTACTTACTTGGTGAATACAGATAATAGTTCTTCTATTTATTGCCAGATCCTGAACTTTTTCCATGGTCCTGGACTTTCTGTTCTTTCAAGGCTTGAAACAGGAGTTCTGTGAACATTGCTTCTTAGCTAATTCTTTTATAAGTGCAAATTCTGATTACTTTTGTTTATCAGTATCCTTAGGTTATAACTGCTATGGCAAATGTTTCTCCCTGCGCTAAGAAAGGCAAATTTTTCATCTACTTTCTGGTAACAAAATTCAATTATTTTAGCTCTTTCAAACGTTTCTGATCTTTTTGATATCACAATTAATTTATGAAATTTTTATACCTGAACAAACTAAAGAGTCTTTCTTCAGATAATTTCTGCAGTTTGAAATGTCTTTTCATAGCTCTCTCCTTGGATTTTTTCTTAATATCATGTCACTCGTAACAGGATATGTACTTTTTCTTTTATTCTAGCCAAGGATAATGTTGTTTTTTGGTATCTTGGTAACTAACATGATATCCAACATCAAGACCTGAATGTTAGAAAATTTATTACAGAGTGTACAGGGAAATATTTTAATTCCTGTTTCCTGTCAGGTGATTTTTCAAAAGTTATTGCTAACCTAGACATGTCTGCATATTGCCCTTACACCTTAATATTATTCATACAATCACAACATACAATGTTTGTGAATTTGGAAATAGCAACCCATTTATAAGATTCCAAAAGGAGCAGAAGCGCATCAGGTGTCCTTATAAATGCCTTTATGGGTCTGGATGACTATGCAGAATCACAAGAGAGTCTGCTGATATCAAATTAGTAATACACAAAGTAATGACAATGCTTTCCTTGTACTTTTTGCTAAGACCTACATAAATGAGACACTAGAAAGGTCCTGCTCAAAAAATTAGGTCAGCCTTCTGTGAAAATAGAATCTAAAGCTTTCTGAGTGGGTGTATCCCTATTCTGTAACCAATGTGATAACATTTCATGAAATATTTTTTCACAAAGAACCTTCTTTTAGAAATGTTTCAGTCTCTGCTCCCAAAAGGGATGAATTTTAGTTTCTGGATTTGCTCTTGAATAATACTGACAGGCAGTTTGGAATATGTGCCTCTTCTCTACTTCTTTTCTGAGTTCCTCTCAAAGAGAAACATCTGTAGCATCTTTTGATGTTATTTCCAAAGCCAGTAGAAAGCATTCAATTAGACATTTTCCAAAAGGGAAGCAGTTCATATGGAAGTATATCTAAACTACTCTGCTCTCAGGTCACCAGTTCATAGGTTTCAATGCATTATGGGTTTTTTTTATTTTTTTCTTAAGGTATTTCTTAAAACACTTCTGGAAGTGTCAGGATATAAAATCACTAAGGAGTGCTCATTCTTGAAACTCTGATGTTTCTCAGTAGCATGAATAAATTAGATCATTATCCCATTTTTAAAACTGATGGAATTGAACACCAAAACCTGTCAAATTTCATTTGAGTTAGATAATGCTGTGTGTCATGGCTAATATGTTTAAGAAGTAATCTTTCCACCCTATTATTGTCATGTCAGAATATTCATCCCGGACTGGAATTGGTTATGGTGACCCTTTAAAAGAGCATGTAACACTGCTAATGCCAAAGTGACAGTCCATGCATCAATGGCAATGAAGTAATTATAGGAAATTATGATGTCCCAAACTAGGTAACTGAATGGGAGGCTTTCTTAAACAAAGAGAGCTTCAAGAGCACCATGTTTAATGTTGTACTCTTGTGAAGCAGGAATTTCTTCAGATTTTATATTTACTCCAATTGCTCAAATATTTAATTCTGGTTGTTTTAAAACTGTTTTTACATAAGCAGGCAACAATCAGTGGATTTCTTAGCAACAAAGATGTGTCTCTAGGAGTGATGAGTATGAATCTAGGTCCCCCAGAGACTGGCATAAGCACAGCAGTTCCCAGGTGCTGTCCCTGATCCTTTAACATATATGTTAATTCTCTACATGAAAAAAACGAATGTTTAAATGTGTTCTTTGGGAAACAGTATTAAAAGAACAAAGGAGAACTTGGCTTTATTTATCAAGTTAATGTGATATTGCTAGATTATAGGGTTTTGTAGTCATTCTTTGAATTCCCATCCATGAAAAAAAATTACATATATTATACAGTGACAATCTGTCATCCTTCTTGCTCTCAAATAGGTAAATCAAGTAAGAATTAGTATGATGTTTTCATAGGTGATATCAAGCAAAATGTCCTCTGCTGAGCAATTCTACAGGACTTGTTGCTGAGTGTAGTTAAAATACAGGCCTATGCATCCCATCTTGTTTTGCAGTTTGGACAGGATTACTTTTAGAATTTGTTTTCTTAAAACTGAAAAAAATTACAGTAGACATCATCTATGCTAAGGCTCAGACCCATTGCTCCCATGAGTGATCTGCACCAGAGGGCTGAATTTGTTTTAAGATTAAAAACAGGATGTAGGGAAACATGGCCTTCTGACTGTCAGTACTAAATTAAGTTTCAGTTGTAATATATTTGTACTTGTGCAACATTTTTAGGAGATTTCAAATCAGAGTTGCAAAGACTTAATGACCTGATAGTTGTACATCTCTCTTAGTGGGCATTTCAAGTGTGTTCAGTTATTTTGGTAGGCTGATGCTGAGTGTGAGTATGAAAGAATTCATTAGTAGCGTATTGCAGCACTGAGGATGTGTCTTCAAAGGTTTTCTTTGTTGGGACTACCTTGTCTGAGATTTTGACACTGAGGAAATGGAAGCTGAGTTTTACTCCTCAAACATAGACAATACTTGGAGCCCTGAAGCTAACTTCTAAAGATGAAATATTTAAGGACAAATCTGAAATTAGGGCATAGATTTATGCCCTCATGAAAGGCTTATGAATTGCCTCAGTGGCAGAACCTTGTATTTAAGTGGAAAAAGAGAAAAAGTATAGTATAAGAGTGTGTGTGGGTCTTGTGGATTACTGTACCTTCTGAATAGGTTTCCTTTTCAGAGCAGCATCAGACAGGTTTCCTTGTCTATTACTTGTCTCATTTTTCATCTTGACTTACGTTGCCTTTCCTCTTACCCACCTCTACAGTTGCTACAGAAAGCTAAGATTTTTCTCTCTGCATCCAATTCTGTTTGAGAATATAGAGATCTCTCTCATAATCCACTTAGAGATAACATCTCTAGGAGAGTTCAGTAACATGAAGACTTGTAATAACTCATAGTGAAATAGTTCAGACATCACATTTAAATAGCCATTTAAATTTCTGAAATATTCAAAAATTATAAGGAACACAATCTTGTTCATGATGCTCTGTGCCTTTGGGGTAGAATATTGCAACAAGGTCTCTTTAGAGCTGTCCTTGAAAACCCTCAAAGATTTTGTCTAGTGAGGAATGATGAGGCATAACTCCTTGAGGGCATGCCACTAAAGGAGCTGGAGACATCCGTACTCCTTAGACTTCTTCAGTTTTCAGAATGACTCAACTTTAATGTTAATAAAGGAAGTGAGGAGTTTGCCTCATAGATTTTGGAATCAAGCGTTTAAGTGTTATAGTTCTGTTGGGGCTTTTTTTGATTGTACAAAGAACATTTATACTGATGAAGAAATGCTATCTTTACATAGATAATCAGAAATCTGTATCATGTTGAAAATTCTGACTTCTGTTTTTTTTTGTATAACCCTAAGGGACAACATTTTTTGCATTCACCTAGAAAACACTGCAAAATCATTAAACTCTGAAACTATGTCCTTTGCTCTACAATACAAACAACATCAATAACACTGTGGCCTGTGGAAAGCCTATTGCTTTTCTAAGATGTGACATATGGACCTGCCAGAAAAAGGAAAGTGACATTTTCCTAATTATTAGGTTTTATTACTTTCTTCATAGTGGCCTAGTGGAGATTAACCCTCCAACAACATATAGAGAAAGATAGGGTCTCTACCTTAAGAGCAAATAATACAGGAAATTTAAATGATGCAAGGAATTGGCAAGGAGTGGCATGGGCAGCTAAAGGCCAGCCTGCAGCATTTTGCATAGACATGTCCTTTTATACTGGTTGGGGTTTTTTTTCATTTGTACTGGTGAGGCAGTAGCAGTAGCAATCCTGCACCAGAATGCCACTTCACAGCTGAAGGAAATAAAGAAACTGTTGTTGTTCTTTGCAGTTAATAAACCGATACAGTAGGAGAGAGGTGAAAGCACAGAAAGAGGTGAAAGCACAGGAAGATTGATAATGACCATAGGTGCAATGGACAAAGGACTCAATGTCTCAGTAACAAAAGACTTTCATGGACCACAGAAGTGTAAAACAGAATGTATTTCTCCCATGTTTCAATGTATACAGTGATTTTGAAGAGCAACCCATTGTAAATTGAAAATAATCCAGAAAGTAGTTGCAATCCTTCACAGTCAGATTCTTGTTGTCTCATGGCTACTAAATGGCAGTTTTTACAATCCATTAATTATTGGGCGTATCTCTTAAAAACCAAAATTATACGTGGATGATAAGATATGTGGACACCTGAAATGTAAAACTGTCTGTACTGTGATATCTGGTTAATTGCAATTAAACTTGAAAAGCAGTACTAAGAATCAGGAGAAATCATAAATTGAGTATCTAGATATAGAAACTTGAATTATTAAGATGTAGTAGAAACAATACCTAAGTCCAGGAGCTTGAAGGACACTTAGCAAATCAGTTGAGCATAGCTTGCAGAGTTTCAGCCAGACCTTCATAACTCTGTCAGGAAACAAGGTCATCATAGATAAAATCAAGCTTACTATGGGATATTAGAGAGATTTCTAGGACTGTATAAATTTTTAAGTGATGGTGGGAATGTATGATACCAATATGATATCTAGGGGAGGGACTAAAGATTGGAAAAGTGAGGGAGCAAAATTTATTCAGTTTTCTTCCTAGAGAAAAACAAATTTGAAATTTAATTTTTTGGGCTTTTCTTTTTAAGAATATTTAAATGTGCTATTCATAAATAGACACTTGGATAGTCCTACATAATGATTTTTTCATAATTGCTTGAGATTAAGAAAATGTTTATTGATTTTTTTCTGTGTTGTTATGGTTACCGTTGATATCTTTTGGATTATTCAGTGTACATGAAATTGGTTGGAAATAAGTGTTTTGTAAGCTTGCACAGAATTCTGCAGTTAAATAAGTCTAATTTTTTAATGTCTGGTGGAATATTTCATGCATTTGCCATATCAAGTAAGTATGTAGTTGAACAGAAAATCATAGAATGGTTTGGGTTGAAAGGGACCTTAAGGTCATCTAGTTCCAACCCCCATGCCATAGAGAGGGACACCTCCCACTAGATGAGTTTCTCAGTGACTCATTCAGAGAGGGTGCTNTGAGTTTCTCAGTGCCTCATCCAGACTGGGTTTAACCAACTCCAGAGAGGGGGCAACCACAGCCTCTCTGGGCAACCTGTTCCAGTGTCTCACCACCCTCACAGTTAAGAATTTCTTTCTAATATCTAGCCTGAGTATCTCCGCTTCCAATTTGCATCCATTACTCCTTCACCTGCCATCTCATATCTCATTAAAAAGTCCTACCCCTGCCTTTCTGTAGGCCAGCTTTAGGAATCTATGATCTTTAATCTAATTACAGTTTCTATGTATGTCAATTCAAATATGATGTGAATTTTTTGTACATTTTTAAATGTTTGTCAGAAGACAAAGTTGTGTCGTTACAGTATTTGTAGAAATTTCACTTTTCCTCAAAAATAGTATCCATACACATAAATTAATTAATGACTTAGGAGAAAACCTACTTTGGGAAAAAAATGTGCACAGTGACAGAGCAGAATTTTTATTGTGGCAGTTCTGTACTTGTTGCTAGTTTCCACTCACTTCTCCATTAAAGAAATTCAAAATAAAAAGTGTTCAGAAAAGCTTTATGATAGGAGATGACATTTGCATCATAGAGGGCACTACATGTATTTTTTTTATTTTACTGCAAGAAGTGAGAATTATCATGCTCTGATGCTACATTTTCTGAGGCTGAATGTCCCTCAGTACTCAGGGTGTGCTGAGTTTTCAAATATAGTAACCCAGCTGTCTCTGCCACTGACATCTAGCATAGTCTATATCCATACTTTTGGAGACTTCCATTGATATTCTGCAGTTATGTGGCAGGGATTTGTTTTGAGATCACTGCATATTTCTGAATTCTGTTTGCTAGAGACAAGAGCCAACAGATGGATACTAGAAAGTATACTGGGGTGTTATAAGTGGGAGGGGAAATGATGGAGATTGTTAGCAGCCATGACAAATATTTGCTCCTTAGTGATCTAGTCTCTTTAGCCATCTAAGATTTAAGTTCATTTACAAAGCAATCACAGAAATAGGAAATTGTTTTTGTCCTACCTGTGTAGGTAGGAAATGCAGAAATGTGGCACTGCAGCCCGGGGTTCCTTTGCAACTTAAGTTCAGCTTCAGGTTTCCTTCTATCCCTCCTCCTTCCCTGTTTGTGTGCAGTCCAGATACCTCACTATAAACTCTACAGCCCCTTTCCTGAGGCACTTTAGCACAGTAATCTTGCAGAAAACTGCTAACTTTCACATTAGTTTTCTACAAGCAAAAACACTGAGGTTCCAAAGAGTCCCATCAACATCAAAATTAAAGCAACTGTAGAAGGCACAAATTCTGCATGTCATTATGCATGAAGGGTGCATGAAATACACTTTTTCTGAATTACAGCACAACTTTGAAATTACATCTTTTTTCATTGACTTTGGTAAAAAAATTATCAAAAAGCATACAGCCAGAGGACTATGTTGACAAGAAAGATAAGGTGAGAGAGGACCATGCCAGGCCCTGGCCTGGTAGGTCTGTGGTAGGTCAGAGCTTTAGTTTTGCAGCTACAGCCAAGCTTCACTATCTTTCCCAGCCTGATTCAAAGCAAAGGAAAACAGATTAGTATAAACTATAATTGCTATAAACCTGTGAATTACGTTTGGTTGTCAAACTCTGACTCTCGTCTTTCATTTAGCACTTACTGTCTGTATTAGCCTCTTCAGAGGTAAGCAGAGAGAATCTGGATTTGAAAATTAATCTCCTGCTACAGATGGTCTCCCTAGCAAGGAATTAGTGTATTTCTAAGATGTGTGCTTTTTATACAGTACTCCTCCATAACTTGATTCTAATACAGGAAAGGCTATAAAAATATGTTAGTTGGTCTTCTGTTTTGTTTTTTCTTTTTTTAAAAAAAGGGGTACTTGAAATCCTGTCTCTGGGTAACAGTCACCAAAGTTCTCATTACTGGGAACTTTAAAATGTGTACTGATCTGTAAAGTAGAGCATGAGTGATGTGGGTATTACTTATATATTTGGTTTTGTGCATACTACAATCACATACTGACTTTAAAATATACCTCCTTGGTGTGTTCATTATATCCATCTCTCATCTACTTCTGTAATAGATATTTGAAGTCATTCATCACTGTTTATTAGTAGGAAAGCAATGAATATGGAACAGCATTGTGTATTTTAACAGTCTTACATTACAGTCCCTAAAGAACATGTGTGTTAATATACAAAGCATGGTAGAAAGTTCACATTGCTCTTATTAACACATTTAACAGAGCCTTCATATTCCCCCCACTTTCCTTTTTGTCCTTTCAACTCTGCTTAGTTACATGTGATTAGAAATGAAACCAAGACTCTTAAAATGGTAATTTGAGCCTTGTCTGCTGAGAGCGTGATTTATTGTTAGTTTTTGCTTCTTTTTATATTAACACGTTCTCATTTTAAAAGATTTATGAGGTTCTATGATTTCTAGATATATGTATGTTAAAGTATTCGACATTTTCTATAGTTTTTTAATGGGATATTTAATTGTGTAAACCTTTAAAGATGCAGATTAATCCCTTGTAAAGCGTATACAGTGCAAGTGGTCACTCCATAATTTAAAGCTGTACATCACAGCCTGCCATAAATGTTTCTTATCAGCACTTCTTGGCAATATAAAATTGATATGTTTAGTGCTGCCAGGTAATGTACTCTTTCCTTTAAGTCACCTTACTCTGATTTACCTATAAGCTAAGCTAGTATCTGCATGGAGAGAGTTGTACTCTGGAGTTTGTTAAAAACTTCTTGGCAAATCAAAAGCACTTCACCTATAAACATACTTAGTAGAGGATGAGCATGACTAATTCAGTTGTTTAGATTACCCAAGACATCTCAATTGCAGTTCTGCAACAACAAACAGAATATTCAACTCTGTGAATCAGTGTAGTTCAGGATGCAGTAGCAGATATATCCACAGGTCCAAGGCACAATTTGTTTGCTCCAAACTGATAACCTCTTACTGTGCTATTTCTCAAAGGGGTTATTTGCTGCAGCAGATATTCCTGTTACTCTTCTGATTGCAAAATAACTTGCCTCTGTGCTTAAGCATGATAAGGAAAGAGAAGCTCCTAGTGACAAACTGCAAGAGCTTAGTAGAGATTTGAATAGAAAGGCAGTGTTATAACATCCTCCTTGAGGGATTTTGGATCTGGGGCTTGATATTCCCAAGTCCATTCTCATGCCAGAAGAGCTAATTACAGTCATGTCAGTGTCTTTGTGAAGAACCAGCAGTGAATCTTCTATCCCAATTAGGTATTTTGTTCCACTACGTTCAATGAAGTAGATATGCAAGGGTTAAGGTTAGGGTTACATGTAATCATTTTGCGTAATCAAACTAATAGCAGGCAGCTACCATGAAGCACCTTTTCACCTCCCTCCCAGACCAACAATTTATTAGCAGATAAGTTCAACCAGCAGATTGCTTGGAAATAAGGATTTCTCTTCAGATTACCTTATGTCTCACTTAAATAGGATGCAAGGAAGAGGGAGAGAAGAAACAGGTGTGTTGCATGATTAGCCAAAGGCCTGAGTTCTGCTCCAATATGTGTAATACATGTTATGTAGAATGTCACCCTATTCACCATAAGAGAAAGAGATAGGAGAGGGTTTTATGTTATTTGAGTCACGAAATGAGCAATTTGTCTGTCAGATACAAGAACTGATCTGGTCTAAGAAGCAATTTGTATTTTTAAGGAAGTGAGAAGAAGTTTGATTCAAAATGTTTATTTTCATCCAGATGGATGGTAAGACTGCAATGAAAGAGAAGTAAATTTGTTTCAGATAGACAGATTAAATCTATCTGACCCAGTGGAGGGCTCCAAAATGAATGGTATTAAGGTAATCCAACAATAACTTCTTCCTCAACTAAGAAGGCAGCAAATTCAGAATCCTGGTGACTTGTCATCCTTAAGTGTCCAGTTCCCCCATGTTCTCTGAAATACGCCAAAGGGACTGGAGAATTTTAAGACACAGAAATTTCATGACCCTGATGAGAAACTAACATTACATGGGTCAAGATGGGTCAAAATGTCCATGAGTATGCTGTCTAGAACATAGTTAAGATGCAGAAGAACATACCTGAATTCTTAGGAACTTTATAAAGATATCTCAGTATCTAGAAGCAGATGACCATTATTTAATTACAAACTGATAATATTTTAAAAGTTTATGGACTGAAAGTTTACTAGCAACTTGTAAAAGCTAGGTTTATTCAGAGTAATTATCAGTCAAAAGATAATTTGAAGTCACACACTTATCAAAATTTCTCCTGGAAGAAAAATAGTTCTGTGTTTTATCCATATCTGATGAACACAGCGCTGACCAGTAGACAACACAAATTCTACAGCAGATTTTTTATATTCTCTTCATGGAAAAAGCAAAGTTATTTTTTGTATGAGCTGACATCAGTCATTGAGAACTTCCAAGACAGACAGTTCTAAGTAGTGATAAAAAAGAAGTCAAGGCAAACTAGGACTTGTATGTTTACTCAGTGGTGAAATAGGCTTAGGGAAGTGAACTTTAACCATACCTTAAACTTTCTGTAACATACAAAGAACAAAAAAAGAAAGCGAAAAACTAGTGTGCAAAAGTAGAGCCAGTTGAACTGAACACCTGTCACTTGGAGAATGGAAACTCAGCTGTGTCATTTGCTTTGGAAAACAAAAAAATAATTTTGAAATAGGAAAGGCAAATACTTGCCCCCTTCAGTTGTCAGCTCTTCTTTTTCTTCAGACTTGACTACTTTCTCTTTTATCTTCCCTTCTTGTATTTCAGTGGAGCACAGAGAGAAAAGGGAGAGAATGGTGAAAAGTTGTCAGTGCTGAGAAGAGTATTTGGTTATTTTGGACTACACTTCAAAAGAGAGAGAGCTTTGTGATATGCTTTTGGGATAATAAGAATGCAAATGGTTTTGGAGACTTTAGAGACTTTATAGAAAATAATGGTAACTTTAAGATTAGTAAGTCAATAGGAGTAGCTAGTATACTTCCCGGAATTAAAGGATGTAAGATCAAAAAAAGAACATTCCCTATTTCTAAATTAAATGTGCAATATATGTACCTAATTAACATTACACTCTATGAATTTGCTGCTGAGATTTATGACAATTTATTAGTATTAGAATGTTATGTTTTACATATTTTGCCTTCTTTAAAATGCAAGATTTACAGATGTAGCCAACGCAGGATAATAACCGCTTATAAAATGTAACAACATGTTGACTGGCAATTGTCCATTAGAATTTATCTTATAGTTCAGCAGTAAATCAGTAAAATGCTTCTATGTGTTATACCTTTTAAGAGGTCAGCACTGCCAAGGGAAATGCTCCCTTTCAATTCAGGATATAAATCAGCTCTAATGGAGAATATAGTTTTACCCACTGCAGTTCTGCAGCTTCTGATTGCTTCTAGATTACTTAGAGAAGAATAAAAAAAATTTACTGAAAATTTTTAAAAATTATGTTAAAAATCCCATTTCTAAGTCACATTCATCTCCTTGAGGAAAAAGAATTTTAGCATGTGGAATGATTAAAGGGGTTAGAGTCCTTACTCAGAATTTCCAGAAATGGCTCAGCATTCAAGAAGTACCTTTTAAGTCTACAATCTTAAAATTCCTTAGCAACTTTCTCCTCTGGAATAAAGCATCTTCCCATATAGTGTTGAAGATAAATGGGTTGAGTGAATTTATTTTCTTTCAGAACATTACTTCTTTTTTTTCTTAGTAGTGCTTATTGTTCCCATACTTTCGTACTCACAGCAGGATTTCAGCAAGCTTGGGTTGAATCATCCATGCTTTTGGCTCTGCCTGTGAATTATGTAAAATAAATTTATAAAGGTCTTCAGTCCCATTTCCTGATTTTATTTCATGTTCTCTCCTGAACAGATGGTCCCATGCTGAGAGTTGTCACATATATACTAAAGTAACTTACAATTGACTGTTGCTCTTGCCTTAGAATGACTGCTGAGTGAAAAGGAGAAAGTAGATGTCCTGCAAACAAATCAACTTTTTATCATAAATTTGACATGCAGCACAAATTAATGGAAGCAATTGCTACAGTTATAATGTAATCCCTGGAAGAACTGCAGCTGTCTATTCAGGTGCATTCAATCTCTCCTTGATGGGAATAATTACCTTCCATCCTCACTGGATAATTGCCTTTTGATTGAGGTCATCAGAGTAATCAAGGCTGTAAGAGGAAGAAATCATTGCTAGGGTAAAAAAGAAGGAGGAGGAGGTTAGAGACTATCACAGATTTTTTAGAAAGGAGAATTAATGTAAAAAATTTGTATTTTGCTGCTTCTGTGTTTGTAGTGATATTTGAAATTATGCAATTATATGAAATTAGATGGCTGTTAAATATACTAAAGCTTGTGCCTATTATTTTTTCCTCTAAAAGAAGAGTGTTATTGAGTCCGTCCTTGAAAAGAACATTTCTGATTGTGTACTTGGAAAATAATTTCCTTTTTGAATGCCTGCATCATTTTGGAGTACTATTTCTATTTGTTTTCATTTATTTTTATTTTATTTTTATTTTCTGCCCTCTTTGTCTGTTAATTGTTTAAACCAATTAATTTAGCCCTTGGATTTTTGCCCTGGCTCATTATGTACTAGCGTTGGTCAGTATTGGAAATTGCTTTCACCTGGCTAATGATCAGACATCAATATAGCCTGAAATACCATTTATTATTCTAGTGTACATTTTTCTAGTTGTTCTGCCAATTTGACATTGACTGCAACAAAGGTAAAGTTGACTAGCCTCTGAACTGACAGCTTTAGGGTTGTATCCATTTTGTTTTACAAATTATGAGGAAAGACCAGAAATAATTTTCTTCCATTTATAACAATATTACAGCAAGGAGGGGAGCACCTTATTGCTTTAGAATATTTTGATATTTTTCATCAAATGTTTATGGTTTCCATACACAGCATACTTTGCTGCCTGGGTATTCACAGCTAAATGTTGTCAATAGACAAGAATCACTAGGATAATTTATATTAATTGATTATAGAGCAAACAGTGGTCTTATATGGCATATAAAGCATAGACTTTTAAAAGGATTGCTTTTGTGTCAGTTTTTAAGAAAATAATGAAGTACAAATGAGATACTTACATTCTGTCTAATGTGATATCTGTATTTATAAATGCTATAGAGGGAAACAGTTTCTGTTCATGCTGTTATTTTCCTCATATATTTAAAAGGAAGTGTGTCTTGCAGACTGTAAATGCAATCCATTCCTTGGAAAGTAAGTCTCTGGATATTTCAGCTGTCATGCAGAATCAACTCAACTAATCCATGCTCAGGCTGGTAAATTTACTTTTGGTGCTCAGTGAAAGTTCAGAGGGTTGGGATTTTTGTGTGTAAGCATATTATGTAACATTTTAAATTGTAAAGAAAACAAAGTAATTAGGAATGAGGATGGAGTTAAAATAAATACAGAAATAGTTTTAAGAGGGAAATTTTTGTTATGTTGCTTAAGTATGAGACTACATGGTGAATTTTTCTGAGGTTTTTTTTTGGATACATAGGATGAAGCTTCATATGTCAAATACTTGAACTGACATTCAATTAATACATGCATGTAAGTCATTTTCAGTGACTTGTCAAAACCTGCTGATTATCAGAATCTGCTTTAGGAAGAGTAACAGAAAAAAAGGTGCAGTAGTAGTGTTTCCTTTTGTTTTTAAAGAGCCACATACATAAAATTAATACCTCAAAACTAGAATCAGACAATATATCTGTTACTGTAATGAGTGCTTATTTGTTTGATGCATTAAGCTGCTCAGTAATTTGTAGTGATTCTATAGCACCATTTTTTGTCTTCTGATAGAAAAAAAATTATAACTGAGATATTTCTATTATTTTTCACAAAAATGGGATCTAAAATTTATAGTTAACATCTGCAGTCTAATATGTTAGAATATTTGCATTTTGTTACGGAAGAGATTAAAAAAAGGCTGTCTTAGTACTCATCTGAAAATAGAACTAGAAGGAACATCACAGAAATGCATTGGTTTGCTGATAATCCTGCTACACAAAACTAGAATTCATATTTTCATTTGCTAATCCTACTTATAGGAGATAAAGCCCCATGCTTCAGAGCACTGCCAACCATGAACTGCTTGCTGTTTAGCACAAAAATCCTGCTGCCCAGCCAAGTCAAGCATTGTGCCTTGCTCCTTTAAGTAACAGAGTCAAATTTGCTCTGCCTGACACACCTGGGATCGCAAGATGCTTCATACTTTTGGGGTAAACCAAGAGTAATGATGATGATCAATTTCCAAGCTGGTGCCCAAGGTACTCAGAAAGACAGACATGAATGAAGAAAAGGCTGTTTAGAAGAAACAAGTTGTTGGTTTGTTCAGAGACAGAGTGAGATTGCCAGAGAACCTATTGGATTTGACAGAAAAACACAGAAGAAATCATAGTGAGTGACAGTGGGAAGAAAAAATATTTGGAAGTTAATGGTGTGGAAATGAGGTAGGTTCACCAAAGCTCTGAATGTAACTGAAAGGAAATTGTTGCTGGTAAACACTTACTGCAGCTGAATGCACAGAAGACACAGTTGGCTGCTGTAAGAGGTTTCTTGATGCCACTTCAAGGCAGTTAGTGTGAGTCACTTTTTATTCAAGTGGATGAACCACTGTTGTAAGAGCATTCCACTGTGTACATCACTCTGTAATTTACAAGTGGAAAATGAAAGTTTTAGAAAAAAATAAAAGTAGAAATGAGCATTTATAGGTGCTTCCACTGAGTGAAGCAAATTTTCTGTGTTAGCCTCCTAAGGAAAAAAGTACACCATAACTGATTCCTAGTTGCTCAAGCTTAATTTATTTGTCACTATTGGTGTCTTTTGTTGTTGTTAAATTTTCTTGCTTTAAGTTGTGATCTCTTTTGAATAGGAATGCGTGTGGCCTGAATAGTGCTCAGAACAACTGGGGACATTTTTCTGAGGGAGTTCTGCTGTAGTATTAATCACAGGATATATAGTTTTTGAGAAGACTTTGTCTAATTGCCCTAGTGTATTATTAAGATGACTGCAAATTGTACTTTTTATTATTATTATTAAGAACTTAGTTTCAAATTTATATGTATAGAAGTGCATTTTTCTTAACAACAGAAGTGCAGCTTCAATTATGAGAAGAAAATGGGGATATGAAAACCATGATGTCGGCACTAATTCACAGAAAGAGACTGAAAATTTGACATGAAACTGCCTTACCTTTTAATCCTTCACAGGCTAAGGTGAATTACTTGATAACCAGAGTAGCAGAGTTGCTGTCCTTTCTCCAGTGGAGACAGAAAGTGAATTAAATGACTTAGGACAGTGGCATGAGCAATTGAGCTGTACTGATTTTTTTATTAGGTAAAAAGGTTAATGGTGGTCTTCTTGTTTTCAGTCCTGTCTGCTTCTCAGTACAAGCTGGTTGGCCATAGCTGGCAGCAATAAAATCTCAAAAGTATGATCAGAAGCATAAATAAAAAAAAAAATCTCCATTTTAAAATGGTGCACTTCATGAACTTATTTGACCTTTATTTATTAAATATTTATATTAATTTACTGTTGGCTTTAGACTTCATGTTCTAGGAGTCAGCCATCATAAAGAATGAAACTGGTGGATACAAATGACTATGGGTTTAAGACAGAATACAGGAGACTTTCAATGTAGCTGATTGTGAATCAGTATATCCCAGTTTTGGTTGAAGTACCACATAATGGTGGCACTTTGTGTTATCTCAGTATAGTCATTGAACTGCTAAATACCTTCTACCTTTTTCAGTGCATATATTTAACTTTGGTAAAAGCCTGAAACAATTCTTTTTTTAGTTCTCATTTGGAATATGTACTAAAATTGAGTATGAACACCAGAGAACAAAGCTGTACTGAAAATAACTCAGTTAATGAGAAACATAATAGGATTCATAATATATTTGCATAAAATAGGGATCATACCAGAGTACATATTGGGGAAAAAAAAAGATTTTTTTTTAATTGAACATAAAAAGAATTAGGGGATGATACTTTTAAAGACCAGTCTAATTCTATTAAACAGGAAAAAAAAATCATCTCATTGACTTTTTCTGTTAAGAATTATATTGCAACTGAACTGTTTAAATTTTCTAATCTGTAACTTTTCTTATTCCAAAGATAAGACACAGAAAGAAACCCATGGCTTCTGTGCTTCTGCCTTTGAGACTGAAAAGATGGAATTGGAATGGGAAGGGCATTTGGAACAAATGCTGCTCTGACAGAGAAATTCTACTTTTATCTCCTCAGAGCCCATCATGGCCAGAGATGTTTTTCGGTTCACATAAACAATTTCCTATGATAAAGGAATGAACAGAGATATTAACTAACTTCATCTTTATGTGTAGCACATCTTATTAATCCCAATTCTGTCATATGGTCCAAAATTTGGAGAATCTACTGTTTGTTATATAGCATGCTGTTAGGAAATAAATTTCATTTTAGAACCAATTTTCCCAGGTGAGAATTTCTTTCAACAAAGAAGTTGTCATTAAATAAAATGAATGATTTTGAGCTTCTTTGTTAGAGTTCTCTTTTACCAGGCACAGAAGGATAGAACTGGAATGATACCACTGAGGTGGTAAAAGTGTGAAAGAAGAAAGCCTACTATTCTTCTTAGGATGACTTTGGGAAAACAGACTTGTACTAGCGCTCACCAATTCCAGTTGAACATTTCAACCCCTTTACTCTGGAAGAGGAGACGCTTTTTAATCGTTTAATATAGTTTGGTCTGAGAGGTATTTTTAGAAGTTATGAGCCATTTAGGCTCTAATTCAGCATATACAAAGAAATATTTGAGATACAAATTTCCAAGTAGATGATGACTGTTAACCTCACACATGGATGAATCTGACCTGATCCAGAGTCTGATGGGTGGAAGCACGATCTCATTTTGTACAGAAGTATTGAAATGAAGTTCAACATAGACTTAAGGCCTTTAGTAGTGGACCTTTTTTGTTAACAAGCTAACGAGCTCCCTTAATTGTAGACTAACCCAGAACCTTAGAAAATTCCCTCTGTCAGTCTCTATTGCCTCCTACTTTGTCTATCTTACACAGATGCCAACTGTCTTTCAGGAAAATCTGTAGCCTTGTTAGAAATTTAGAAAGTAAGGAATCAATATTGTGTAACTGTGCTAAAAACACATCCTCAGCTTTTCTTTATAGCAGCAGTTGAGGGTGTTTTTGGAGTAATAGTCCAAGAGTGTTGGATCATGCAAACATTTCTCTCTACACTGACCATAATGTATGCCCAGAGAAGAGTTGGGATGGGGCCGATTTTTCCCTAAAATCTGTAATTCATCAATTTCTTTCAACTCAAATATCACATTTTTTCTCATGAAATTCTTATGAATTTGCACTATGTGAAAAACTAATAAATAATGCATATTAATAGACAGATGAGAAAACTGAACAAGAAATACTGAAAAGCTTCTCAAAGATAAAGTATTTAAATTTAAAACTGTATGAAAATATTTGAAATTTCCCATCTCTTCATCCAAGCTTAAATCCTTTTAAACTACATGGTCTTTTAGAAGACAAAAGAACAGAAATATGTATGTAATATCTCTGATAATCTTGCAGCCTCACTGCTACAAATCAGCTTAAATGTTGGGTAATTACTTCTTATGATTATTTAACAATACCTAATGTACCATCAATGAAAATGTGCCTGTTTAAGGATGAGAAATTATTTATGGCTATCAATACAGAATGGCTGCTTTAGGAATGGTATTGGAAGAGTGCAGAAAATGTAATTGTCTTAGGAATCACTCCCAGTCTAAGGTGCTAGTTCAGTACAGACTTCTTGCACCTGGGAACTGAATGAGCTAAACAGGGCCTCTGCTGCACAAACATGAACTCTCTTTCAACAGTTTTAAGTATCTTGATGAGTTTTCTGCTGATGTGGAGAGCTTTAACTTGTCAACACAATCTTTTCTCTGTAGAATGATAAAGATTATTGATGTGGCAGACAAATAAATTGCTTACTCTTTCACTACTTGCTACTAGAGAAGAAATTTTACCTGCTGTATGCTTTTTTGGATAATTTGAAAGTTACTTTAATAATTTTAGCTTCCAATATCTTTATTTGATTACAGGTTATTCATTCAGGGTGTTTCTTGTTATTGACAGGGGACTATTTTTACCTATTATATACATCTACGATATGCTACCCAAAAATAAATTACAACTGAGGAATACAAACTTAAATATTTCATGCCAAAACCACACCAAAAATATCTGGAAAGATAATTAGAGATTAATATTACAACTAAGACTGCTGATAGGAAGGCACCTCTGAGATTTTGTGAATTTTGCTGTCATTATTAGTCATAAAATTCAACTTACTCCTTACACTGAAAGAAAAATTAAGAGTATAAACTTCCTCCCAAAGTGCAAGTACCCTGCATTAATTGAACGTAAGTGCTTGTGAAGTCTCAGAATGCTGAGTTCTGAAAATATAATGAAAGCATTTTCAATACATTTTCCACTGGAAAATTTTAGAGCATGTTTTTTAATTGATCTTTCTCAGAAGGGTATTAATTTCTGTCAGTTATTTTTGTAGTTGCCCACAGGTTTTAAGTTGTGTGCCAGCAGGGTAAAAATTAACCAATTTTTTTTAATAATAAAGTCTTCCTGTATTTATTATGAAATGCCTTTAAAGTTACTCTCTGAAGTATAAATTTTTGCCTGGACTAGTAAGGAATTGGTTAACATGTATTCTAGTTTTTATTTTGACAATGATGTTTAAATTGTGTGGTTTTGCAGACTAATACAGAATGCTTATTTTCTGGGCTTCAAGTAGGAGGGATACTTGATATTTCTGAAATATGAGCATTGTTCATTAACCCAGTTGTCTTTGATCATGCTTTATTTTTGTTTTCTTTTTATTCATGCAACACCATGGCTTTCAGGTGGTTATGCTTTCTAAACAGATAAAAGTTACTGAAGTCTTATTTTATATGCGTAAAACATGTATTTCTGCATCTAAATAATTGATCCGTTTTGCTTTGGTTCTGTTATGGCTTGATCCCTTATTGCACTAAATATTGTGCTCAATGAATCATACACTGCTGGCTTTATTTCTTTCCTGTACTTTCATAATTTTTGATATTTAAACTGAACTTTAGAGTATCACTCGGCATTATCTTGAATGGAGTAGACATGCTGAAGCAATTTTATATTCATTCTTTATATTAAAAGCAGTGTTTTTTTACCTATACAACACATTAATCTAAAGCTTTGAATGATTTTCTTTTGTTTGTGACTTTTGCAACTTTTAGAGTGTAGTTTTAAAAAATAGTATGTTTATATTTGACTGACAGTTTTCTACAAGTATTCCTAAATGTTTCTTTATTAATGTTTTAGAAGCATTTCTTTTGATAGCTATTTTCAATTTAAAGGCATATCATAATTAAAGTAAGAAATCTGGTGAAGAGTTTAAGATGTCATCTTTTTAATTGATCTTAAAATATATTCACAGAAGATTGGAAAGGACCTCAAGAGATAATCTACTCCAATCTCCCTGCCAGAGCAGGAACAGCTAGATCAGGTCACACAGGAACATGTCCAGGTGGATTTTCAATTTTTCCAGAGAAGGAGACTCCACAATCTCTCTGAGCAGCCTGTTCTAGTGTTTGGTCCCACTCACTGTGAAAAAGCTTTTTTGTCATATTTATGTGGAATCCTCTATGTTCTAACTTACACCTGTTGCCCCTTGTCCTATCATTGGATGTCACTGAGAAGAGCCTGGCTCCATGCTCCTGACTCTCATCCTTTACATATTTATAAATGAGATCACTCTTCAGTCTCCTNTATAAACATGAATGAGATCACTCTTCAGTCTTCTCGAAGCTAAAGAGACCCAGCTTCCTCAGCCTTTCCTCATGAAGGAGATATTCCAATCCCTTCATCTTCTTTGTGGCTCTGCACTGGACTTTGTCAAGCAGTTCCCTGTCCTTCTTGAACTGAGGGCCCCAGAACTGGACCCTACACTTATCCATGTTATATTTCATTAAATGTCTCTCCGACCAACGCTCTAGCCTGTCCAGGGCTCACTGGATGGCAACACAGCCTTCTGGCATGTCAGCCCCTGCTCCCAGTTTTGTGTCATCAGCAAACGTGCTGATAGTGCACTCTAGTCCCTCATCTAAGTTGTTGATGAGTATATTGAACAGTACTGTTTCCAGTACTTATCCTTGAGGGGCTCCACTAGACACAGGTCTCCATCTAGTCTCTGTCCCAT
Organism: Turnix velox; assembly: GCA_013400935.1. NCBI lineage: Eukaryota > Metazoa > Chordata > Aves > Charadriiformes > Turnicidae > Turnix > Turnix velox. Next base: position 124,789 of record VZTY01010379.1, on the reverse strand, counting down.
TGACCACAACACTCTGGCTTCTTTCCTTCAACTGGTCCACGTCAATTGTTCAATTACTACGGTTTTCCTAGATACTAAATACAAACTGGGTGTTACCAGTGATTTTATGTAGAGCAGCTTTCTACTTATTTATTTTTATCTTTATTCCAGTCCTTGGAGCACTTTGAACCAGCCTACTACTGCAAAACAATATGTCTATTATTTATTCTTAAAGTAAGGAATACTTTTACTACCTTCTAAGAAACTATATTACTTTTTCCCTCTGCTGTCTTTTCTCCTTGTTTCTCACAAAGTTTGTCTTACAACAGATGAGGAGTTTTGTCAGTTGGCATCCATATGTCTGTCTTATTTTAAAGTTAGAAGTGAGCATTCTGTACTAATCTGTTCATTTCAAATTGAAAAAAATTACTGATGGTCTTCTGAGACAGTCAATTCATTTAGCATAGTAAATCTAAATCTAAGGAGTATACTACATAGTAAATCCAGTGTTTAAAAAAGGCTTGTACTATCCTTACTTCAGGAGTAAGATTTATCTAATGTCTTGCTTCTGAAATGATCACAGAATAGTCTACTGAAAGTCATACATACCAGTATCCTTTGTTTCTATTAATACCTATTCTGAAAACTTAGACCTCCTCTGAAGAAAGTAGATGAAGATTTCAGTTATGTAACACAAAATCTGGATATCAGCTATTCATAGTCTGAGTCAGAGAAGACTTAAGTTTTTTGTTTGATTTGTTTGTTTGGAGGTTTTTTTGTTGAAGGAATAAAAGTTCTGAATTTTAAAATAGGATCTGTGCTGGTTTAAAAACCATTAATTGCTACAGGTTGAATTGAAAAGCAAAGTTTATATTATTGTGTTATAAAGTAAGGTGGATCTGCTACAAGTTTTACACGTAGCATAAGTTTTCATGGACTAATTATGCTGTAGCTTTTGTGAATGATAGTCTGAAGTCCAGTTGAGTTTGAATAGCAGGGACAATTTTTTCCATCTAAGTCACACAGACTTTGAATTTTCTGATATGATCTAATTCTAAGAAAGAGAGAACACTCAAGGGAATTCCTTAAAAAGAGGACGATCTTACAGATTTTGGACTCTGTTCTTGGAAACCAAAGTGGAAATTATCCATGTGAGTTACTGGTACAGTGAGTGGCTGAGGGCTGCCTTTGTTATGTGGATGAGAAATAGAGCTGTATGATTTTATGTATTAAGCAAAAAGCTAAATATTTTCAGTAGCAGTGATGAAATGTTAATGCACTGCTGTCAGATACTCTTAAAACTTTTTATGGAATACTGTGTAGGAGTGGATACTTATGTATAGAACTACTTATCAATGTCTCAAAAAACCAAACAAATTAAGAAGGGTACTTCCTGTAAAATAGCACAAGAAAAGCAGTGGTTCTAACCCATTAAGGAATGGAAAGTCTTCCCGATAAAGCCAGCATGAGCAAAAGATCATATTTGTTAACTGGGTCTATCAAGTGCAGGACAATGATACTACAATGTACTTCTCTGTAATATTGAGGGACTTGACTGCAATTCCTTTTCACTCTCATGCATCATGCTCTGTACTCAGAAGGTGTAATTAATTTGGAGAAAATGGAAATTAAATTGAAATGGCTTTCTTGAGAACTATTTAAAGAACAGCTAGGTAATAAGGCAGTTTTAATGAGAAGAAAAATCTTCCAAGAAAAGCTTCATATAATTTGATACAGAGAAATTCAGAAAGTACAAATACATCTAACCTTCTGACTTTTGAACTGTGCTATTTGGTATAGAGATGTTTAAAATAAAAAAAATGTTTAATCTTAAACATCAATATTAATAATACATTTTATATATTATAATTCTCTTGGGGAGTTAAGCCTAAAGAGAAAAGAAGATTATTATTTTAACAAATTGCTCCCTTAGGTACAGAATTGTTGGAATTTATTCCATCTGAAATCTTTTCTGTCATGTTTCTAAGCATGCATTTCAAGAGACTCTGAATGACACATTTAATTTAACATCATAGTAAAGGTTGTCTCTCAAAACTGCAGCCAGTTCCTATCCTTAAAACTGAACATATCAGCTCTGCTTGTAATCCTGCTCTTTTGATTTTCCATTGAGAAATGGGGAGTTTCTCATTAGAAAACCATCATTTGAATATTCTGATGAATGAAATTTTGTTTGTATTTGTAAGATATTCTTTATTCAGCTGATTTTGGTCAGAACAAGGAGACAATCAAGATTATAAGCAGTCTGTTAGGATGCCTGCATGTGGTGTGCCCTAAATCAAGTTCTTGGTAGAAGGTGTGACAATGTGACATTTTCAGTTTCTGTTTCTTTACTCCACTGAGTACAAAAAGAGTGAAATTATTTGCTAGTTTAGATAGAGAACTATTATTTTCCTAAAGTTTATGATTTCTGACTTGAAAAATGGACTTTCTGCAATTTATAAGTTATACTCTAGCCACTGGGGGAAGAAAAAAGTCCTCTCACCAGAATACTTGGAATACTTATACCCATCTCTGAACTGTACAGACTGTTGATTTGAGCAGATCTTTGATGCCTGAGAGGTAAGGCCTCAGGCAGGATTTTGACTGTAGTACTAAATGCAAAATTTCCAGGCAAAGAAGACAGTTTTTCAAATTTAATTATTTCCCTGCCAACATCTTCTCTCTATTTATATTGAGCCAATTATTTCTGTTCTGATATATTTCCAAACCTTGTGTCATTTCAGTTGCCATAAGTTATCCAAACAATTTTTGGAGACTTTTGAAAAGTACATGTGGCTTTCATGCAGCTTAGGAAATTAATCTAAAAATCACCTGGTATTCGAAAGCCCAAGAATTAATCTGTATTAAAACATAGGATAAACTTATCATTAGAGACTTTGGAGACCAAAAAATGCCATGCCAGCCAAAAATTCAGTTCTTTTCATTTGTTAATGATACTAAGTTGGGATTTTTTCAGTTTTTTCAAGGCAAGTGTTTCAGTCCTGATAACTGAAATAATGCATTATTCTTAGCATACTCAATTAGTTACTTCTGATTTGAATCTCTGTTTATTCTTCATCTAGTCTCTATGTATATCAAGCTCTTTAACTATTCTAGAGTATTCCCATAGTTTTTCTATTCCAGAAGTCTTTCAGATTAATGTTGATATTTTTTCAACATTTCATAAAATAATAGTTTCAAAATAATACCATATCACAGAATCACACAGAATCACAGAATGTCAGGGATTGAAAGGGACCTCAAGAGATCAACTAGTCCAGTCCCCCAGCTGGAGAAAGAACACCTAAGTGTGAGTTTCTTGTATTATCAGTAACTGATCCTCTTGGTGGAATAATTTTAACAAAATGTGTTAGCGGACACATTCAGGGAAGGTCTGCTGTTTTGAAGAGGAACATTTGTAAGATATTTGATTATTTGATAACCTCCTCATGAAAAATGAACCAAAAGCTTTGTATTTGACTTCAGTACAGCCATCTGTTATAAGATTTCTTTGGCAAAATAGTGCAGTCTACATATTTCTCTGCAAGGATAAAATAAGAAATGAATAATTTTATGAGAAAAAGATTTCTAGACATTATGACTAACTTCCAGTGTGGCCCAGTTAATAGTAAACAAGTACTTATGGAAACCATGGAAACTGTCTTAGTATTGTATCCTAGAATCACATCAATAATAGGGAAAACTACGTAACTACTGCCTAAACTGATGAATCTTGAAAGTGATTATCAATCTTAAATTATTGAAAATATTGTACTTAAAGATCCATACAGGGATCTGTTTTGCATTTCAGGAGTGGTGCCTGAATAGACAGGACGTATATACATGCAGTGTTTTCCATGAGAAATAGAAAATGAACAGGTAATAAGTTCTCAGCCTCCTAAGAGACTTGTTTTGTGTTCTCAAATATGCTAACACACTGATCTCTATCTTGGTCATCCCGAAAACTCTGTAAGTACTGTGCCATCTTTTCTGAGTAGATTGAAAACTTATTTCCTTTCTTCTTATCAGTGCTGTCCACACTTTAAAAAAGGTACCATGTTTTGATGTGGTGAAAACACATTTTAGCATCTGGGTGTATAGCTCAGTTGGGAGAACATAAGACTCCAAATTTGAGCATCAAGTGTTCAATTCCCTGTCCGGTTATGAGGTTTGTCAGAGTTGGACTGATCATTGGACTCAATCTGAAAGGTCTCTTCCCACCTAGATGATTATGGTGTAATGATTTGCACCTCAATTTCTGATGCATTCATTCCAACTCCTAGTGAAAAAGTTTTCTAGACCAGGACATACAATTGTCTATTGCAAGGCTGAAAATTTCTGTCATTAGGTAAGACATTCCCATTTGGCAAGAATATACTAAACAGTCCTTACAAGAGGACATTTGTCAGAGCACTTTGATTTTGCCCTTCATTCTGTCCTCTGCATTTCCAGAGGTTCTGTGTCTCAGCTAAGGCTCTGATTGCACTTCCACCATTGAAATAGAACTTCATGGTACAAGTAATATATCAGACATAATACTTCATCCTCCTAAGTCATTTCCCCATCCTACCTAGCTATTTTAAGCTTTAGTCTATTTACTTATTAGATTTTCAATTTCATAAGTTCCAAAAATGGCATAATAATGAAAAAGCCATTGCATGAAATCATGAGAAATTACAAAATTTTTGTGCCAACTCCTAACTGTGCACACTTATTTTATTGGATTCCACAGTTCATTTGAAGTGATGATGCATGTCATTGATAGACCTCTACTTTTCCACAAGCCTCTAAGAACATGCTAACTCAGCAGCATTTTTGCTTAGATTATGCCTTTCGAATTCCAGCTTTAAGGCTGAAGTATTCTGAGGAGCAGATGCCATTTCTGTTTATTTTGTATAAGTTATTTTGTTATAGTTGCTGGCCATTTGCACATTTTTATTGCACTAGAGAAGCATGGTGAGACTATCTTCATGTTGATCAAGGTGCTGAGTTTGGAAAGTGCTGAATTTCTAGGTGTCCTATCATTGCAGATTTCACTATAGGAAAAAAACTTCTGTTGGAAAAAATAATAGCTTTTTGCTATTGGCAAAAGATGTTTAAAGCTAGGAAAAAATAATAGCATAATTTTTGGAGTAAATCTCTTTTGGCAAACTCTACATTAAAGAAAGATTCAGGTCAAATTCAAATGAGATTTTTACATCTTTCATGACAATGCTATTTGAAAAATTATAAATTACTGGTAATAGCACATAATATAAAGCCCCTAAAAATGGATTACTTTAATATAGCTTTTAATTGTCACCAAACAAATTTTACAAGTCTTAAATTAAACCATTGCTGGAATATGTTCCCAGTGCATTGATCTATACTTTGTGTAAGTAGTATAAGCTTAGAACAAAAGTTAGTAAGCTTGCCATCAGTTATTACTAATAGTCTAACATTTTGACACCCACAAATGTGTGCAAATGTACATACTCAATTACAGTTTGAATACTGACAGTCTCTGGTTCTGTCATAATGTTTGGTCCATCAGAAAAAATTGTTGTGTCTTTCTTCCATGCATTTAACTATAGCATTAGCTAAAACCTTGCAGAGCATAACTTAAATGTAGACAATTTCACCTACAATTATAATAAGGATTTAAATTAAACTTTACCAGATCTTACACATATCAAGAGATAGAACATTTAAGTTATTTGAAAGAAGTTAAGAATTGTTATCATGTCATTCTTTTTATAATTTTTGGACTGCTCTTGTACAGAAAAAGATATATTAAAAATTTCTACTATAATGTGAAAACCTGCTTGCTGTTGTTTACAATTAAGATTAGAGTTCAAGAGTCAAGAGACTTCATCTACATTATCGATTACTGCCCACAACTGATTTTGCTATTATTAATATTTGATTTCTTCTAAAGGAGTTTATGCAATCTGTAGATAAATATTTTGTAGGGGAAAAACTCAGCCTTGAATATTCTTATATATAATTATGAGAGAGGGTTGTTTGGTTTTGGGTTTGTTGCTTGTGTTTTTTTAATCTAATACATTGTTTTTAAAAGGGATTTGAAAAATTTACTTAAAACTACAAAATCTTTATTGGCCTACCAATAACATAAGGTTCACACAGGCATCCAAATTAGACAAATGCATGTCATAAAATATTACCATCAGTTATGGTTAGTAAATCATGACCATAGGCAGAACAGATGGCTTGACAGTTAATCAGGAAAGACAGGAGTCAGAAAGCAAGACGGTTTAATAACCAAAGTACCTGATGCTTTGGACAACAAGTGTTAACATACCAAGGAAGACAAAGGAAAAACTAAGTTTACTGAAGTTAATTTCCATCCATAACTCCTGTAAATGTTAATACTGTAGAGAGTAATTTGTACAAAGCTAGCTATTGGAAATACTGGAGTTATTAGATTTGTTGTTTTTTGTTTTTTTTCTGGAGGGGAATAGTAAGCTGCATTCATGCTGCTTAGGAGTCCTAAAGATAGTAAATAGTCTAAAACGTCAGAAAAATAAGACCATTTAATTCTTGGGCAGAAAGTGGAGCATCGGACAAAGCACATAGACCAGTGGAGGCCAACAGCAAATCCTAAGAGTAAGAATGGATTAGTTCTTTTGGCCCTGTAGCAACTTATTTTCACGGTTTCAGAACTAATCACTATTCAAGAAGTTTGAGGACCATTCTGGAAAAAATATGCAGAGTAGATGTCTATCTGTTAGGCATTCATGCTAAGTATGAGCAACAGTGTGAAGTAAGGCCATAAAAATTAGTGACTGCTTGTCAAAACTGCAAGTAATAGATTGCACTGTGGATCAGGAGTGGGTATTTTTAAAGTGTTGACACATGATATATGGAATGACAGCTTTTGTTTTCTGTAACAAACCAGAGGAAGACATATAAAGGGGGAAAAAAAGTAAACTCATATTTGAAATTGAAAAGGTTATTTGATTGTAATAATAATATCTCATCCCTTCCAAAAAATTATAGATAGTATCAGGATAGTGATACCTAGTCATTTCCAGAAATTAGGCTTTGAGTACATTTTGAGACACCTGCTGCACGCAGAGCAGGTGTTTTTCTTGATTTTTCTGAAAGACATTCAGGCCTGTTTCTTTAATTTAGAAACTGACATTCCATATGAATAAGTGACATGCTTTAAAGCAGCTATTATCTTGCAGTTTTAATCACTGAATCTCATCTGCTTTTGCCACTCAAAATCAGATTATGGAATGATCTGTATGGAAGTAAGTTATATATATCTAGAACTCTCTCTTAATACACAAAACTGAGAATTTCACTGAGGATAGCTAGTCTTGCCTTCAATGCAAGCTGCCAGCTTTTTGTTAGTTAATTAATTCATGCATATGGAAGGAGTAGGAAAATTATATTGATGGACAATGCTGTCAAGCTATTTTAATAGCAAGACTGTTGCAGTGATATCAGCCAAAACCTCTATCATCCTTTCAAGGAAAAGAACTAGCCCCTGCTGTGCACTGACCTTAGACTGACCACGGGATGCATCTTCACTTTAGAAAAAAATTTACCTCTTCTAATAGTACAGTTATTTTATAATTGTATCAAGGGTAATTTTTTTAAAGGCTGACTTGATTTTTTTTTTTCCAAAATGTATGTGGACAATATTTTCATATCTTTTACCAACATTCAGACCTCTCACCAAGCAATTTCATTCATCAGAATTTGAGAGGTGTCTATTTTAGTAATATTTCACAAAAAAAGAAGAAATACTCTGAATCAACACTCTCTTCTTTGTGGCTTGTTTTATTCTGGTCCCTCTGTTTTTTCCTGACACCCTGAAGGAAATATATGAAACTTCAAAAGTGACTCCAAAAGTCTTTTTCTTCAGTCCTGAAGGACTGTAATACCTGGTACTTTACAGACCAGTCTGTCAAAATATAACAGAAAAATAACATATCTTGATTTTAACAAGATGCATGTTACTGAGAAGAAATGCAAGGAATTGAAATGATTTGGGAATAGTTGTTGCAACTTCACTAGCAGTGTTTGTTAATGACAGATTTGATGATAAGCATCTTCTCTTGAGAGATCTCCTCCCCTCATTGCTAGTCACTGTGATTCCCATTGACTGCTACTTCTCACCAGTGGGTTCCTAAAATTCTCAGCCTTCATAATTAATAAAATCAGATTATCATCTTAGAAGAACTTGCTAATGAAATACTGTCAGTGACAATATTGGCCTTGGATATGCAAAAGTTCATTATGAACCTTCTAGCAGAGCATCTCTAAACTGTTTTGGCAACCTTTTGTTGAGTAAACAAGCAACAATGTACACTTATGTAAATGGAATAGATATATTTTCCATAATGTATAACTCCAGCATATCTAAGCAATTAATATGGTGTCATTTGGAGACTGACCTTGAAAAGTAATAAGAGAAATGTTTATAGGCTTGATATGTGTGTATATCAACTGACTATAAATGCAGCATGGTTGCAAAGTCTTTTTAGGTAGTAGTATAAGAAATAATATTTTATGATAACAGATGTTACACTGACACAAGAGTTAGGGGAATGTATGTGGGAGAGACTGAAGTGTAGAGGAAAAAATGTAGAAAGAAAATCTAAATAGAAGCAACAGAGAAGACTGAAGGAAAAATAGGCAGGGACTAAGAAATGCAAAATGTTGGTCCATGTGAGAGACTGCTCTGAATTGTAGTGATAAATTTTCTTGACTCATTGACTTATGGCACCATTTTGTGGTCCAACTTTTTCTCCCCATGGACAAGTTTAGTCTTCATTCCTTCAGCAGGATTTTTCACACTCTTGCAGATGGAAATGGGATGATGAGACTCTTAGCTGGATTTGGCTCCCATTGCAGAACACTCCTTCATGCATCCCTGTGCAACTACAGCACTTTGCTGTTGCTGCATCTGCCAATGTAAAATTTTATTCTTTTCTCCAGGGATTAACTTTACCATGAGCAAGAACGCTTTGGAATGTAGCACTCCAGGTTGAAGGGCAGGGAAAAGTAAGGTTCTAGCAATAACTGTTGAAGGACAGATTTCCAAAGCAAAAAAAAAAAAAAAAGCTTATCACCTTTGTAAGCTAGAAAAAGCACAGTAAAGCTCTGAAGACAGAAAGAAGCATGTTAGCAAATACCAAATCCCACAGAAGGAGTAAGAATCCTTTTTATATGCTAGGCTCAACTTTCTCTTGTGCTGACTTCTTAGGTTGGGCCACAGAGCCTTCTGTCTCTACAAAGGGACAGCATAGTGAATCAATTCAAGGAAATACAGGCAAAAGGGAAAACCAAGATAAGTAGGTCACAGTGCAGATCCTTTGAGAATGACTGAGCCTTGTAAGAGGCTGAAACAGACAAGAAAAACAAGACCTGAGGGCAAAAAAAAATCAGTAAATAAGAATGAGTAGCCAATCAATACCAATCCTGTTAAAATAAAAGTGTCTATCTCTGCATTTGTAAGAAGTATCTCAAAACATTTAAAACTTGATTCATTAGAATAACATGAAACCTTTTCTAGTTCCAAGCCATTTACTAGAGTTTATAGTACAGAGAAAAAGTAATTGCATTTCTTCACAAAAATAATGCAAAGAAAAAAGTCTCCTGTCTCTGTCCGAAGATATTCCAATATCCAATCATTCAAAGCACAAGAACTTTGTCAGTTCAACTAAATTTGAATAAAACCTGGCATGGTTTAGCTTTTAGGAAAAGGGTAATGCAACAGAATTTCACTGAATTTTTGTGAAGATTAACTGCCTATGATTTTTTACCAAAATGAAATTGCTAAGTAATTTAAATGGGTTTTAAGTGACTATACAGAAATACATTTTTAAGAAAGCTGCATTGAAACTGTTTGCATTTTCATGGTAGTACAATGTGAAATTCATGTTCTGTCTTGTCAGATGTTAAATAGAATGCATATATTATAACTGTTTTCTGTAAGGAATGCAAAAAAAGAATCCCATATAATTTTTTTTTTTGTGAAAAGGTGTAAAAATATATTAATATAATATAGAAATATTTGAAACTGTCCTCAGTGGATTCATAATAACATGTTTATCCTTAGAAAACTCTATTTTAGCTATATAATCTTGGAGAGGAGAGCAAAAGTGGAATGAATTCCAGTGTGAGAACAGACTGCCTGATCTAGGGCCTAAATGGGGCTTATGGGATTTAACAACTATTTGGGAGCTTAAATTCAAGACAAGGTGAGAAAGCTTATTTGAAATGAAAAAGCTTCACATATTGATTTTTCTGTTCTTTTTAGCATTCACTTTTCAGTTTCTATAGAAAATAATCAAATAAATAATTATTGTGACCTAAGAAAATGTAAAAGACCTGGTTGTTATGTATGCATCAGATATTCTCAAGCTCGTGGCCATAATCTGGTGCAAAATAGCTCTCAAGACTAATGTGACATCTGCTAAATTTAATCACAGAACCAGAGAATGGTTTGTTTTAGAAGGGACCTCATCTATTTCCAACCCTCTTGCTATGGGCAGGGACACCTCCCACTAGACCAGGTTGCTCAGTGCCTCATCTAGCCTGGCCTTAAACACCTCCAGGGATTGAGAGAGCATCCACAAACTCTCTGGGTGACTTCTTCCAATGTCTCACCTCCCTCACAGGAGAGAACTTCTTTCTTCTCTCCACCCTGAATCTCCCCTCTTTCAATTTGCATCCGTTACACCTAGTCCTGTGATCCTGGACCATATTAAAAAGTCCTACCCCAGCCTTTATTAATGGACTTTTTTGTTTGTTTTTAAGCAACTGCCTTTAACTGTTTATGAGAAAGGGATAAGCAACTTTATTTTAACAACTGTCTTTTGTTGCAGCACAGAACTGATCACTGCTCTGATAGTATTTTGGTAACTCTCCATATGCCATTAAATGTAGAGCTGAACAGGAACTTCTCTCTCCTGTTACATGTTCTGACAGGGAGGAGACTTCATTCCCCATTTTTGCACTGCAGATTACTAGAATAGAACTTCCTTGCATTAGACATCCATTAAATTCAACCCAGAAAAAAATCATAGACCAAGAACTGAAATGCCAGTCTGCCAGTGATGGAAGAGAAAAAACTGTCTCCTTTTCTCTTTCTGTATGGTCTGTATTGTATTTCAGAACGGGCTTCAGCATGAGGAATGACTGCTTTGTGTTCTGGTATTTCAGGAAGTGGAAACTGCAANGTCAGAGCTAAATCATGCTAAAAAACTGACACAGTTATTACACATGCTATTACATGTGTAATAGCAGGTATCTCCTGATCTGACTCTGGCACTTTGGGTTATCTTGACAAGCTCTTTACTTTAGGGTTTGATTCAGGAAACCAGTTATGAATGTACTTGACTTAAAATCTTTTAAGGTTGAAACTTGAACATGTGCTTTGCAGACTCCAAAACCTAGCTTTTTTTTTTTTTGAAGTTGAACTGAGATAGGAAAGAATAACCTATATTCCCCTGAAATATATGTAAAACCCAGACCTCACTGCACCTTGCTGCTCTTGAACAAAAGTGAAGCATTTTTTCATCAGGAAAGTATTTGTTATCCTAAATTTTCATGGGCAGAAAAATTTGAGTATCATGTTTAAATTCCAGATCATGGAGAGATCCAGATCATTGATTAGCTCAGGGCACAGTGCTTTGAACAGTCCTGGGACTGTGCCTTCTGCAGGACCATGACATTAGTAATTATAAATCTTAGTATAAAATTATAAATTTATAGGAATGGAAAAATTACATGCATCCTTCAAACTGATTTGAAATATTTATTTGCTTCCATAATGCTCTTTAAATATGCCTAAGAGAAGTTTATGTACCTTCCTAAAAGAATGACTTAATACAGGTCTCTTAAAGATCATGTTAAAACCCATTTTATTCAAATTATCCCTATATTTTTTACCTCAGATGGTCATTAATATAAATATAAGAAGATAAATGAAATTAATGTCTTATACCTAAATACAGACAGTTGTAATTTCCAAATATCTATTGAATAGCAATGAAGTCAGATGACATTTAGAAATCTTGTTTTCGTGATATTTAGCTTGCATATCACAATCCATCAACAGTAATAATATTCAATCCATTAATTTATTAACTGAAGAATCTTATCTACAACTTTTAAATTATTTCTTCAATTATTCCTATTTAGCTGACATTTGCTTATTCCATTTATTTCCTTTGCTTTTGCCTCATTTGAAGGATGACTGAATCCTGGGCTGAATCAAGAGGAGTGTGGCCAGTAGGTCAAGAGAAGTGATTTTGCCACTCTACTCAGCTCTGGTGAGACCTCACCTGGAGTACTGTCCTGTTCTGGAGCCCTCCTGAAAGACATTGAGCTGTTGGAGCATGTCCAGAGGAGGACCACAAAGGAGGGTCTGGAGAACCTGAGGACAGGCTGAAGGAGTTAGGGTTGTTCAACTTGGAGAAGAGTCAGTGGGGACCTCAAAGTAGCTTCTCAGTACCTGAAGGGGACCTACTGAAAGGATGGGGTAGGACTTCTTAATAGGGTCCAGGATGGCAGAGTGGATGGATGCAAATTGGAAGAGGGTAGACTTAGACTGTGTATAAGAAAGAAATTCTTTACAGTGAGGGTGGTGAGACACTGGAACAGGTTGCCCAGAGAGGTTGTTGATGCCCCCTTCCTGAAAGTCTTTAACACCAGGCTGGATGAGGCACTGAGCAACCTGTTCTAGTGGGAGGTGTCCCTGATCATGGCAGTGGTGTTGAAACTAGATGGTCTTTAAGCTCCCTTCCAACCTAAACCATTCTCATGGAATAGAATGATAATTCAGTTGTATCACTTTGTTGTTCCCTAAGGTAGGTATACATGGGCATCATAAAAAACACAGTGACTACTGCACTAGAGTAGGAAACAATAAGAATACCAGCAAAGTCATGGTGAAAGCAGGATGTGTTTGGCAGTATTAAGGAGGTGGCAGTAAGAATACTTTCTGAAGAAAAAAAAGGTAGAAATAGAAGAATAATGAACTGTGTTCAAAATTTTTGCTTTAGAAAAAGATAAGTTGAGAATCCTAGTGGTAAGAGAAGAACGAACAAATACATGTTTGTTTGGCTGGGGTTTTTTTCCCTTATGGAAGATGTGATCTTAGTTCAGAGAATGTATTTTTTCCCAAGGAAACAGAGACAAATGTTGAAAAAAAAAGGCAGGCAATGTTTAGTGGAACAGTTAGACATGGGAACAGGCACAACAAGAGAGGGAACTAGGAGCTAATTGAAAAATCTGCTACAAATGTAATGGATGACAGCTTTAATAGATGAGATGTATAAAACTTGCAATCTGTTGACCTCAAGGATAGTTTTCTTTCTGTCTGAGGGCTTAGCGATGTCATTACTCTGCTGATAGTCAGGCAGTTCCAGTATCCTTCAATTGGGAAATTAAGATTGCAAATAGATGTGGGACTGAAACTGAGCATAATGTTAAGTCTTTAGGAAACTCGGTAACATTTGATATAGTTTCATAGCTTTTGAGCCTTTGAGACGTGAATGACAGAGCTCTGAAGAAGGAGTAACAGAAACAATAAAAGAAGCCATTAAATTTGAATAGATCTCAAGGGTTTTTATACATAATCAGGATAGAATTTGATGAAAGAAATGTCCTTAAACATGATTTCCAGCCTGACTCTGTGATTCAACTGGGACATACACATGGGTGCACAAAAAATTGAGGTGCACTCATGTAATAAAGATGTTACCTGTCAAGAAAGAGCAAGGGACAACTTTGTGCATTGGCTACACTTCAAGTAAGTGTAGAAAAACAAGACAAGAGAAGTCAGGTCTGACTTCTGCCTGAAAATCATCTTTTAGTAATCTAGAGCTGGAGTTGCTGAAAATTTTGCAGACAGTAAGCAGACCAAGCAGGTAGTATAACAAAGTTGTACCACTATATTCCATTGGCATTTATGATTGATTTATTGTGGTAAAGTAAATACTCATCACTTTCCTGAGGATAAATTTGACTCATGTGGCCTGAAGCACATCCTTGAAGTAGGGGATGGATCACTTTAGAGTGACAGTTAACAAATTTATTTTCTCCTTTGTCTAGCCTCTATATTGCAACATGTTTTATGCTTCACACATGCATTGTTATTTTAAAGTACATGCCTTCTACATAAACAAGATAAAGCTGACTGGAGAAAGTAAGCTAAAACTCCTTATAATTTTTTAAACTAGAACTAGATTAGGTAGAAGTTCTTCACCATGAGGGTGGTGAGGAACTAGAATAGATTGCCCAGAGAGGTGGTGGAGGCCCCATTCCTGGAGACATTCAAGACCAGGCTTGATGAGGCTCTGAGAAACCTGATTCAGTGCAGGAAGTTCCTGCTCACTGCAGGGGTGGCTTTTGAACGTCCCTTTCAACCCTATGATTCTATGAGTTTTGTGAGGGATTAGGCTGTAGATCAAATATAGATACATGATCTGGGGGAGTTTGGGTGATATGTTTGCAGGGTTTTTTTATAAAATTAATTTTAGCCTGAAATGTCAATTAAGAAATACTGGTGATTCATATTTGTGAACTAATTTGTTTTTTTTTCTCTCATGTTATTTTAGTATATCTTGAGTAGCACAGGTTTCTTTTGCTCTAGACAGTTTCCTATGCACTAGAAGAAATCGATTTTGAAGTAGTGAGATTGTATATATTTTAAGATCAAAATATATCTTTCATTGATCTTGATGTGTGCTGAATTGTTCAGCATATCCTCATTACTCTTTCCCATATGATGTTGCACAGTGTTTCCTATCCTTTCTTAAATATGTTATCACAGTGGTGCCATCACTGAGGGGTGGACTCTTATGGGCTCAACTTTTGTGAGAGACAAGTCCATC